>WYDI02002273.1:1351-33974 GCA_009867235.2 Psittacus erithacus
CCAGAAAAGGGCCACAAAGATGATCCAAGGACTGGGAAGCCGTGTGAAAGGCTGAGAGAGCTGGGACTGTTCAGCCTTGAAGTCCCTTCCAATCTGGAATTCCATGATTCTGTGAAAGCCTAATTTAAATGGGAACAAATGCTGGGGACAGTTAGTGAGATGAACAAGGGAACAGCAGAGAGCCGGTATAAAAGCATTTGGCTTGGTTTGCCTAGCAAAATAGAAACTGTATTTCCAACTCATCAGAAAAGAAAGCAGGAAGAAAAATGTAGGTAGAAGTCCAAAAATGACAATTACAAGCTCTTTAAAAAGAGTTCACTGAGTGATCAAAGAGCTACAATTTAAAAATCAAGAGAGAAAATACATTGCCAGTTCCTAGTTTATGAGAGGACTGAAGAGAGTGATTCACAATGAAACATGAATAGCCAAAATGGGGAAAGCAGGAAATAAAAGAGTGTTGGTATAAATGAGAAGTTATGAGAAGCAGAGTAGTTATTGGAAGTGAAGCACATCAAAGGAAATCCATAGCTGGCAAGGCTAAATCCCAGAAAACCTTAGTAATAGTACAGACACATTACCAGATGGGCATGACTAAAATGTCAATAAAGATGGAGAAGTGTTCATTGAACACTTATGATCTATGTTTGTAAAGAAGCAGGAGGAGATGTGGGAGGATTACTTAACAGTGATGTGATAAATTTCAGTCCATTAGTACCCAGGGAAGCTGTTCTAGGGATAACTGTGGCCCAGTGGCTCTGAAACAGCTGCCCTTATCTGTTGACATTCATCTTTAGTAAACTCTGATACAGCAGGGCAATTCTATGAAGCTAAAAAGTGCTGGGTTGGTATCTGTCTTCAGTTGTACGGTATGCAACCACTTCCTGGCTAAATATCAGAAGAAATTATATATGACTCATTAAAGAATTAACAATGCCAGTTAGAGGTCTAACAGAAATCTAATTTCATGTTTCATGAAGACACCAAAGAATTCCATTTCCTCTGGAAGGTGTAATAAACTGTTTGAAGGATTTTGACACAGAACTGCCACATAAAGCAGTCAGATGCAAAGCCACACAGCTCAGGTATGTGCATGTACACAGAGGAAGAAAAGCATCGTGCTGTGTGTTCTCTAATGGCCTACAGTCAGCCTTTGCCCCTTTGCAAAGGGGAGGCATCCCTAGGGATATACTGGAGTCTTTCTGACTGCCAGAGACAGATGAACACAGCACCCTCATCTCCACATTCTGAAATGCAGTGCTGAAAAGAATGGAAAATGGGAGGGACGTAAAGATGTAACTTAAGCACTGGAGGAGATGCCTTACAACAGGAATTGAAGCATTTATAACTTATTTGGTTATAAAGAAGATAAGGGTGTGGCTTGATAAACAGCCTCTACAGAGGTGAATACTGACACAAAAACTTAAGGTAGCACCGCAAGTCAGGACATGATCCATTGCAGGCTATAGGCTGCTGATGTGGGCAACAGCCAGAGTTGGTGATGGCATGTGATGGAGAAGCCTCTCCTGCTCCCCACAGCAAAGGGGATAACGCTAACTGCTAGAAGTGGGGGAATATGTCCTGAAGGATGCAGAGGTGTGATCTGCTTGGGAAAGGAAATCATAATTTGTGAACACATGGAGTGCACATGAGCTGAATATACCACATAGATTCTGAGGCTGATGCAACACTTGGCCAACATGACAGAGCAAGTGTTCTTGGGCCTACCAATCACTGTGCTGTGTCACGTAGAATCAGCTAGGTTGGAAAAGACCTTTAAGCTCATCCAGTCCAATTGCTCCCCAGCACTGCCAAGGCCACCACTAACCCATGACACTGAGGGCCTCGTCTACACAGTGTATGAACTGTGAGGAAGGTGCTCACTTCAAAAAGAATTTATTAGGGACAGAGTCAGTGGAGTAAAGAAAACAGCGCTGGGCGCGTGACCGTAGCCAGAGGCGCGCCAGCTAACACTTGCTACAGGTTTATATACAATTATTACTACATAAGGCAGAACTCTTCTTCCAGATGGCCTCTTGACTTGTGGTTTCTGCTCATGCTCTGGTGGTTTCTGCTTCCTTTTTCTTGTTGAATGTCATCCAATCAAGTTAGCAATTTCATTTTCTCTTATGGCAACCTCACCATACAGTTATACCTTATAGCATATTTGTTGCAAAAGCTTACATTACATATATTGTGAAAGCCAATGCCTTCATGCTTGATGAGCTTTTATCTTGTGCAACCTACATATGCTTAGCGAAAGCAAAATTTCATTAACCCTTTATTACCTCTCACAGTCCATTCCTTTTTCCTTTATATTTTACTTGAGCCATAATTGTCTATTTCTTGAGCCTTATTTATTCTATTCGTCCTTTCCATTATCAGCCTAGCTTCTTCTACGGGGTCTCTTTCATTTATTGACTTTTTCTTTAATACCATGATTTTCTGAGTCATAGAATCATAGAATATGATGAGCTGTATTAGATGTAGCCATTTTAGGGTCTGTTGGCATTGTGACTACTTGCATCCCTTGGACCACACTGGTGATTAGCTGAATAAAACAAGGTATTAGGCAAGGAAGAAACATCAGGCTGGCAACTGCACATAGCAGGAAGAAACCTACTTTCTTCCACCAGGCCATCCCCAGTAAACTGTCCCACCAGTTAGCTTTTATCATAGATTTCCATTTTTGTACTGGTACATGTGCTATTTTTCGAATTTCCTTGGCTATATCTAGTACGGCATCCCCGTTATTGTCTATTTTTAAGCAACAATCTGAAGTGTTAAATTTTCCACAAACACCCCCGTCTTCGGCAAGCAGATAATCTAAGGCTAATCTATTTTGGTAGACTAGTTTGTAATTGTTGTTTTGTGATCAGTTCTAAAGCAGAAGAGGTCTTATTGGTAATGATCTCTACCACAGCTTGGAGTCTTATTATCCAATTTAGCATATATATTGGAGTTCTATATCCCCAGCTTCCATCTTGTGCCCAAGTGGCTGGCCCATAGGTTTTTATTATCCGCTCTGGGGGGCATTCATTCTCTCCCCATCCTTGGGATCCTTCAGTTATAGATTGTTTGTTTCTCTTTAAATTCTCATATAACGGTACTCCCAAATCATCACCTTCCTGGGCTGGTAGTAAGAAAAACCCAGGGTGTATTATTCCCAGAGTACAACTTTCCTTCCATTTCTCAAGGAGTTCCGTATGAGCCCTTTTTCCACATATCAAAATAGTCCATCTGGCGCTTTCCAATAACTTTTGTTTGTGCATTTTGTGTTTTCCCAGAATTCAGATATCTCAGGTACACCAAAATAGGGGTTCGTATCTGTCTTATTATATAAGAAAAGTTCAGTATCATTATCATAGTTACATCCAGTATCATTTAATGCCCAGTAAGATTCTGGCTTTTCCAGAACCCACCATGTGGAGGTTCCATTATTGATTTTAGACCTTTTACATGGGGTATCTCCTACTCTGTCAGAAAATTTATTCCCCTTAAGCTGAATACACTCTTGTCAGATGACTACAGAACTCAAAATCCATCCTTCTGGTCTATTTGTTCCTTCTGTTTTGGTACAATTCCATTTGAGCAGTTCTATTAGACCTAAACTACTGCCTTTCCACGGCCATTCCGCAGTCATTAGAGGCCCTCCACAGATCCAGCAGTTGGTTACATTCAATTCTTTACTTATTCTTTCTCCCAAATCTACAAATGTCCAAACTTCGGGTATCCTATATCTTCTTCGAAATGTTGTGTTAACTTGGCATATAAATTATAGGTAGGTATCTTTTCTATTTCCTACCGTCGTAATGTTTTGGATACGTCTTTAACTATTTCTTCTTTTATCATACCTTGTACCCCTCCTCCATCCGAAATGTCCCAGTGCCCTGCTTTAGTAAAACATATCCATTCTTCCCCTCGTGGACAACCTGCTCCCAGTCTTATTCCCCCTTTCCCCAAATTTCTAGCTACCCAAAATTGTTGTTTTCCCATGGTGCAGGTTTCCAGTTTTGATGAATCATAACAGACCTTATTTATATGTGTGTGTGTAATGAGGTAGTTATCCCATCTGCCTCTAATATATATATTATGCCAGCACTTATTGCAGGATGTTGTCTGTATTCCCAAAGGGAAATACAATAAGAGGACTAACATAGGTCCAGTGTGACTTATACCTCCACCTCCCATGCCTATGGAGTTGCTACCCATAGCAGGTATATGTGATCTTCACGACAGCGAGTACAGAGGTCTTGCCCTCTATTATCCTTTAGTTATTTTAGAGCAAATCTTCTCTGACACCTTTTTAGAGTGTTTTCCCACTCTCTCTCTGGTATTTTCCAATGTTGAGAGATAAACCTTGTTTTTCCACACACAAGAGTAATAATGTTAACCTCGGATTTATCCTTCCAGTTACACTTATTGCAAAGTCCTGACCTTGTATGGGAGGAACCAAACCACCTTGGTTTACACTGTAAACATTCACACAAAACCCAACTTGAATGGAATTTATCGAGGCACTCTAGACATGGTATTATTCGGGGTTTCCTTGAGTGTAAGACAAAGTTCTCTGCTTTAGGTAGTTCCCAATCAATAGCGATAGGATTCCAACTATATTCTGCCTTGTATACCCCTGCCTTATTGTTATTGGTTCCCAACGTGTCCCTTCCTGAAATACGACCAATGTTTTATTTTCTAGGCTTTCAAATCAGCCTAGTGCAAACCATCTGTACAAAGACATATATTCCCCTCCCGTGATGATTATTTAGTCCTTTTAAACATTACTTTCAGTGGGTCGTCGGATGACATTAGAGTCCATGTAACAGGTTCTTCCACTGGTCCTTTTACTCAAGAAGCATGGGTCCACCCTTTTCCTTTTGTTCAGATTGCAGTCTCGGTGGTGAGTAGTACCTGAAACAGGCCTTCCCAGTCAGGGGTTAGCGAATGATTTTTCCAAGCTTTTATCAATATCCAATCTCCCAGTTTAACCATATGAATTTTAAAGTCTAAAGGGGTGGTCTGAGGTAGGATTCCTTTTTCTCATAATTCCATACGTGTTTTGGCAATGGTGGTCACATATTTTTGGACATACTGTCTCCTTCTTCAGGGATTACCATGTTCCTATCCTGGTTCTGATAGGGTAATCCAAACATCATTTCATAAGGAGAGACACCCTCATAAGGACAGACACCCATGTCTTTTTGTGGTTTAGTTCGAATATGCATTAATGCCAATGGTAAGCATTTAATCCAGGACATTTGGGTTTCAATCATTAATTTTGATAATGTTTGTTTCAGAGTTTGGTTCATTCTTTCCACTCTTCCCAAGCTCTGGGGATTCCAGGGAGTATGTAATTCCCACTCCACCCCCAAACTTTGGGACAACTGTTGTATAATTTTTGAAGTAAAATGGGTACCCCTATCAGAATCAATTTTTTTCCATTATCCTATATCGGGGAATTATATGTTCTAACAACATTTTAGATACTGTAGTTATTGCCCTTGCCACTGGAAATGCTTCTATCCAATGTGTTAAATGGGCCAGTAATACTAGAATGTATTACCATCTTTGTATTTGTGGTAACTCAGTAAAATCTACCTGTATGCTTTGGAAGGGTCGGACAGCCAGATGTAGTTCCCCTATTGGTGGACACCTCATTACCTTTTTGTTCACCTTCTGACACACCAGACATCCACTAAGTAATTGTTTTGCTATTTTATATATCCCTATACACCCATATTGTCTTAAAAAGTGATCACACAGAGCCTGTACTCCCCAATGCATCTTTTGATGAATCTGTGATAACACTCCTCGAGATAGAGCTTTACTGAACATTTGCCTACCATCTGGTAATTTCCATTTTCCTTCCACATTCCTTTTTGCCCCGATTTTAATCATCTCCTTTTCTTCAATTTCTGTAAACTTGGGATTTGCAAGCTCACACTTTCTCAGAGTCATAATTAACAATATTGCTAAATGTGGATCCATGGCTGCTTCCCTGGCCATTTGGTCAGCTATATTATTCCCTCTGATTTCTCTTGAAATTCCCTTTTGATGGCCTTTTATATGTACTACTGCTATCTCCAAGGGAAGTCTTAATGCTTCCAGAATCTCTTTAATCAATTGTTCATGGATTAGTTCTTTTCCTTTTGTATTAATCAGACCTCTTTCTTCCCAGATTTTTCCAAAAGTATGTACTACCCCAAATGCATATTTTGAGTCTGTGTATATAGTTCCTTCTTTGTCTTTAAGTATACTAAAGCTTGTTTTAGGGCATATATCTTACAGGTCTGCAAGGACCACTTTGCAGGTAACCTTCCTTTTTTGATTGCAACCATCCTTTTACCGTCTACCACAGCATATCCTGACATTCTTTTCCCTTCAACACACCGTGAAGAGCCATCAATAAACAATTGTTCCCCATATGGTAAAGGCTCATCAAGTAAATCTTCTCAGACCTTAGTTTGATAATTAATCAAATCAATGCAATCATGTCTTAGTTCCCCCGTCTCCTCTCCTGTCCCATATAGGAATTGGGATGGGCTAATATCTTTGTCAGTTACTAGGGTGAGGTCGGTTTGGTCCATTAAGGTTGTCTGGTGCTTTAATATTCTCGAATCTGTTAACCATCTCCCCACTTTTTGATTTAGAATGCTTCTCAGTGAGTGTGGGCTGTGTACTATTAATGATCCTCCGCAAGCCAATTTCCAGCTTTCTTTGACCAAAATTGCCGTGGCTGCCACTGCCTGTATGCAGGTGGGCCAACCTCGGCTCACAGGGTCTAGCATTTTAGATAAATAAGCCACAGGCTTCTTCGAGCCAAGACCCCGTGTGCTATTCTATTCTCCACATTCACAAATAAATAAAATGGTTTCTTTATAGAAGGGAGTTCTAATAGCGGGGCAGTAATTGACTTTCTTTTCAGATCTTCTAACTTATGTTTCTCATCACTTGTCCAATAAACGGGTCCTTCTTCTAACAGCTTCTCCTACAAAAATTTGACAGATTGTGTATATCCCTGTATCCATAGCCTACAACAGCCTAATAATCCCAACAATTTTTGGATCTCCCACTCCACCTTTGGTGGAGGCAAGGAGATTATTCCTGCAATTCTTTCAGGGTTCATTTTTCATTTCCTGGCGCTAATCAAATGTCCTAGATATCTGACTTCCTTTTCTACAAATTGTAACTTTCATTTCGAAACATGCAAGCCCTGTTTCCTCAAAAAATTCAATAATGTAATTGAGGCTTTCCTGACATCTTTTCCTTCTACTCCAGATACTAACAAGTCATCCACATATTGTAATATTTGGGTTCCATAAGGTACCTGGAAGTGTGACAGAATTTCTTCCAAAGCTTGTCCAAATAGAATTGGGGATTCTGTAAATCCTTGGGGTAATTTTGCCCATCTTAACTGCTGTTTTCGACCCGTCTTCGGATCCTCCCACTAGAAGGAAAATAAGTCTCTACTTTCCTCTGCCAGCGGGCAAGCCTGAAGTGCATCTTTAAAGTCTATGACACTAAACCACTTGTGATTGTGAGGAATTTTACTCAGTAGGGTATATGGATTTGGTACCACTGGATAACGGGACTTAGTTCTTTTATTTACTTCTTTGAGGTCCTGAACTAACCTATAAGTCCCATCTGGTTTCTTGACAGGGAGAATAGGAGTGTTATGAGGAGACACAAGGTTCCAGGGTACCTTCCTTTAATAATTCTTCTATTACCGGCCTTAAACCTTCTCTACCTTCCCATGATATGGGGTATTGTTTCACTCTTATCTGTGACTCATTTTCCACAGTTACTTTGATGGGATGAATATCCAACCTTCCTCTGTTCCCCTCTCCTGCCCATACTTCAGGTTGTATTTCTTTCTCATCTTCTTGCAGTCTAAAGATTTTTACTACCATTTTTCCATTCTCTGGTATCACTCCTATTCCCAATTTTGTTTGTAAGTCTTGTCCTAATAAGTTACACCCAGCACCTGGTACTAATAATAAGTCATCATTCACATACTGGTCCTCTCCTTGAACTAAGACTTTTTCAGTTATGAGAACTGAGAAACCTTGCCCTTTTGCCCCCACGACCCGAGTTGTTTCTTTTCCCTCTTGACATCCTTGTGGTAATTTAGTTATACAAGTTCTTTCTGCCCCATATCAACTGGAAAAACAAATTCTTCCTCCTGAGGGCCTAATTTTAAATTTATCAAGGGCTCTTCTTTTATTTCTTCCCCCAGGAGGCAGAGCCCCTGACACCCCTAATTCTCTTGTTCATTCTGTTGGCTTTCTCTGAACACCGACATATCCCTAGCCTGTTCTGGATATTCCCTTTTGAAATGTCCTTTTCTTCCACAATAATAACAACTCCCTGGACTCTGTGGGCTTTCTCTAGGACCTTCTCCTCTTTTACAAACCAGGGTTTTTTGTTCCAAATGAGGTTTTGGGGGAATTCTTGGCCGATTTCTGACAGCCTCCTGCATGGCCACCATAATTTTAGCTTTTATTCTAGCATTTTCCTCATCCCTTCTAACATACACCTTCTGAGATTCCCTCAAGAGTTCATTCAAACTTCCAGTATGCCAATCTTCCAACTTTTCTAGTTTCTTTCTTATGTCCGGCCATGAGTGAGTCACAAAATTAACTTTTAATAACTCCTGTCCTGCCTCACTTGCAGGATTGATTCCTGAATATTGTTGAATGCTGTGTCTCAGCCTCTCCAACCACTCAGTTGGGGTTTCTTCTTTTCCTTGCTGATTATCAAAGGCCTTACTTACATTCTGCCCCCTTGGGGCTGCCTCTCTGATTCCCCGAACTATCAGTGACCTATAATCACTCATGCTCCCCCTTCCTGCTTCAGTGTTCTGATTCCACTGGGGTCAGGTAGCCGGAAGTTTTTGATCTGCCGCTACCCCTCCCTGATTTTCACATTCCCATATTCTCATTCCTGCAGCTCTAATCAGCTGCCGCTCTTCAGGAGAGAAGAGGATTACCATGATTGACTGCATCTCTTCCCAGGTGTAAATGTTTGGCCCCAGAAACTGATCAAACTGTTCTGATAGTCCTACTGGATCTTCTAATAACTTTCTCATTTCCTTCTTAAATCCCCTTACTTCTACACTCCTAAGGGGAGCATTCACAAATCCAACCCCTCCCTGAATTCCAGGCATGGGAACTTCCCGTAAGGGATAAAGTTCAGTTCTTTTACCTTCCCCCCTTTCTTCTTCCTCTACCAAGGCAATTATGTGCCCTCCCCTCTTTTCATCGCTGACAAGTCCCCAGAGGGGCTGTCAGTGTTGTTAGCATCCTCCAGTCATTATTTCTATCCCCTGATTAGTGCCTATTCTGATCCCCTAATGCTTCTGGTGGATCCATATTCACGAGATTACAGGGAAGAGGTAAGTTACCCAGTGGATCCCATTTCTTTCTTTCTTCCTCCCCATCCTCTCCTTGTTCTGTTTCTTTTACTTATCTCTTGTGGCCAGATTTCACCTTTCCAGCATGCTGCATAATCACTTTCTTCCTGGCTAAAAGGTTCCTTAGCATTAACAAAAAGGTTTAATGCCTGGCAAATCCAGCCCTCATAAGACCCGTACCAGGGCCAGTGAAGTGAATCAGGTCTAATAGGACCTTTGGTCCATTCAAACATACAATATTGTACCATTTTAATTTTATCCTTCCCTTTAGTATAAGGAATATAAACCCAATTTACCAACATCCTCCCTAATGGACGGTCGGGAGGGATGTCCGAATGCAGTTTTCTGCTCCCTTTTCTTCCTGGACTGGGCTTACCCGCCCCTTGTCCCATTATTTCCCAGGGAGGTCACCCACTTCGTCTCTTCACCAGCCCACTCCCTCACAGGCTATGGGAACCGCACTCCATGCTCACTTCGTAAGACAATTCTACATCTCATGCACATTCCTTTCACCTCCTCTACCCCAGCCACCCAAGCAATACTTACAGTCCGTCTTCTTCTCGCCCGGCTCTTGTGCACAAGTATTACTGGCTGCTGCTGTGTTTCCCTGGGAGCCCCTTCCCTTTCTTTGGTGAATGAGTCCCTTGCCAGGGTCGCCGCCATCAACCCTCGCTGGTGCCCGAGGGAGCCGAGGAGACCGCTGAACTGAGCAGGGTGCAGCTTCCATCCGGGACCCACAAACCCTCCATAAGAGAGGCTTCGAGTCTGCTGGAGGAGCCCCCAGTTGTGAGAAACATGCTCACTTCAAAAAGAATTTATTAGGGACAGAGTCAGTGGAGTAAAGAAAACAGCGCTGGGCGCGTGACCGTAGCCAGAGGCGCGCCAGCTAACACTTGCTACAGGTTTATATACAATTATTACTACATAAGGCAGAACTCTTCTTCCAGATGGCCTCTTGACTTGTGGTTTCTGCTCATGCTCTGGTGGTTTCTGCTTCCTTTTTCTTGTTGAATGTCATCCAATCAAGTTAGCAATTTCATTTTCTCTTATGGCAACCTCACCATACAGTTATACCTTATAGCATATTTGTTGCAAAAGCTTACATTACATATATTGTGAAAGCCAATGCCTTCATGCTTGATAAGTTTTTATCTTGTGCAACCTACATATGCTTAGCGAAAGCAAAATTTCATTAACCCTTTATTACCTCTCACATGAACACTTGCAGGGTTGGTGACTGCAGCACTGCCCTGGGCAGTTCCAATGCCTGAGCACCCTCTGGGGAAGGAATTGTTTCTCAGCTCCATCTAAACCTACCCTGGCACAGCCTGAGGCCGTTTCCTCTTGGCCCATCCCTTGTTCCTTGGGAGCAGAGCCCAGCCCCCTCCTGGCTCCATCCTCCTGTCAGGCAGTTGTAGGGTGCCATCAGGTCCCCCCAGAGCCTTCTCTTCTCCATCTGAACCCCCCAGGTCCCTCAGCCGTTCCCCATCACTGTGCTCCAGGCCCTGCACCGGCTCCGTTGCCCTTCTCTGGCCCCGCTCCAGCACCTCAATGTCTCTCTTGTAGTGAGGGGACCCAGCCACGCTGCTCCACTGGAGCCAGGCCAGGCGAGGCAGCCATCACCTGGGGAACGAGCTCCTGAGGGGAACCTTTCCTGAAGAGGGCACGGCTCAGCTACAGAAGGTGCTTTAAGCAACATAAACCACCGCGGTGGGGAGAAGATGCCCCATGGGCACCTCAGCGGAGCCTGTCCATGTCGGTTCAGCCTCACACACGCGTGTCCCAACCCGGCTCCCTCAGGGCGCCCTTCGCCGTTCCCGCCCGACGAGCACATTCCCCTAGGGAGGGCGGGGGGGGCACTTTACCCATCCTCTTCCCCGCTCCTCCCCGTCCTGCGCGCAGGGTGGTACGCGCCGCTGGCCCCGCCCCGCCGGCGCGGAGGAGCAGCCACGTCTCCAGCCGAGGCCCGAGCGGGAAGAGGCGGGGCCGCGCCGCCGGGCGCGCCAGTCAGCAGCACGTGTGGCGCGCCCGCTCCGCCAATCGCAGAGCAGCTCGGTGAATCATGCGCTTCCCATTGGTAGCAACAGCGGTACAGGGAGGAGAGCGAGCGGCTTGATTCTGATTGGGCCGGCGGCTCTGTTGACAAACACCGCTCTTTCCCTCTCTGGCCAATCAAAGGGCAGCGGCGGGCGGAGCGGCGTGGCGGTGGACCAATGAGCTCCTTCCCCGCCGCGAAGGGGCGGGCAGCGGTGTGAGGGGCGGTTGCGCGCGGAGTGCCGGTACGTGGCGGGCGGGTGGGGCTGCGGTGTGCGCCCATTCTGTGGTGGCGGCGGTGTTGGCGGCAGCGTTCATGTCCTAACGGCGGCCGAAGCGGGGCCCCTCCATGCGGGGGCCGCGGTGCCGTAGCGCTCTGGCCGCCTTCACGGTACTGGTGCTGTTAGGGATAGCGGCGGGCGGCCCGGAGGCGCTGTCGCCTCCGCCGCCGAGCGATGTCGCGGCTGTGGAGGCCGCTTTCGGGTTAGGGGCGGCCGCCGCTCCCGCCGCTTTGCCGGCCGGTTCGGCTGATGTGACGGTGGAAGACGATGAGGCCGGCGTGGCCACCGCGGCGCCCGGCGAGCAGGAGGCTGAGGAGAGCGGAGAGGCCCGGACCAGCGGCAGGTGAGTGTCGGTGCCGGGGCTGCGGAGCAGAGCTCGGTTGTCCGGATGGGGGATCAGTGTGTAGAAATGCTGCACATGGGGTTAGCGCCCGGTTTGAAGGTGCTTGGGGCGGCCGGTACCCATGGGGCACTGTCCAGAGACAGCGTCTAGGGTGCTTGGGGAACTATTAGCAGCTGTGGGGTTGGGGTGTGTATATGTGGAAAAGGGGCTGCACGGTCCCGGGGGTCGAGAGCAGGGAAGGGTCGTGCAAGAGTGAGCGCGGAGGGGGAGCAGAGAGGTGGGAGAGTTGGGATGTAGGTTGTTCGTAATGGGAGTAGTGCGTTGGGAAGGGGGTGCGTGGAGAAACCAGGGTGCTGCGAGCTGGCCGAGAAGTGAGGACACGCGGGGAAGTGTCTGAAGGCGGGAGGAGAGGTGGAGGGCAAGGCGTGGAAGAGATGAGTCCCGTGATGGAACTGGGAGTAGCGCTGCAGAGATGGGCAGGATGGACAGGGGGGCAAGGAGGAGGATGTAACAGTAAGGAGAGGGTACTGCAGGACCTCACCTAAGGTACTTGTTCCTTTCAATGACTGTTAGTAAGTAGAAAAGGTGCCTTAATTCTTAGACAAATAAGCTGCCGGATGTCATGCTATGTGGCATCTGGCCAGTCTGCTTACCCTGATAATAGTCTGCTTAACCTGGTAATGCCAAGTCCCTTCCTTGACTTGTTACCTGGTGGCAGTGCTGTAAAGCACTGCATCTGTAGTCTAAACTCTTTCCAATGCCTGCAACTCGCAGTTGTTCAGAACATCATATCCCTTCCTGTCATCTTTTCTTTTTCTTGTAAAGAAAATGCAGTTCTCCTGTTTACTTAGTGGCTAAACACAGACACTGGTGTATGCCTGAAGGGAAGCCAAACTTGCAAGACAAATTGCTAAACAAGTTTCAGAATATAACAAGGGGAAATAAGATACTTAATAAACACATGTGGCAAGAAGCTCTGGCACAAGGAAGATTTTAATGAATGACTCAAGTGCAGAAATGTTACTGAGCTGTTCCCAGGCTGTTTCTGAATTGGCTGAGAAAGATGGGGTGATAAACCACAGTCAGAGTTTAAAGGAAGAAGAGCATGACTAAATGCCTACTATATTTGAGAACCAGTTCCAAAATGAAAAGCCCAAGCATTCATTTAGAAACTGGCTGATAACTTGGCATCCTGTTTTCTTTGAGGGAGATCTGTTCACCTTTTAGCAGCAGGATCATTCCTTTGTGTATCGGGTCATCAAATTCCTACCTGGTTTATTACAATTCTACTGTATTCAGATTTTTACGAGACCTTCATTTGTTTAGCCTTGAAAATGTTTTAAGATGAATTTTCTCTTTGACCACTAGAGCTAAGTAAAACACACTAAAGATGTTCAGTGTGATAATTTCAGCCTGAGATTAAATGTGGCTGTTATCTAATTGATTAGTGCAGAGAAGTAGATTTGCTGTCATCAAATAGAAAAGGAATGGCTGCCTGGCCATATTATTAGCCTGCTCTTTTTTATCAGTTCAGTTGTGAGATCTGTACTCACCTCAGTTAATTGTCCTTCAGCAATAAAATATCCATGTAATAGAACAGATCAGTATAATCTGAAAAAACCCCAACAAAACCAAAACCCCAACTATTTTTGCTGTAGGCAAATGAATGTAATCATACTGAGCTTGAGGATTTCCTTAATTTCCTAGAAGGAAATATGAGGGTTAGTGGACTACCGTGCTCTTTAAATACAAACATACAGTTGCTGAAACTGGAATATCTGTTCAGAGTTCAAGTCTAACAAACAGCCCTATTTGTGATGTCTCAAATTGCCGTTGAGAATATTAGGGTTGTTTTGTTGTTGTTTCAGGTTTTTATTAAACTGAAACAGTAATAGTGGTAAATGTTGTGCCAAAAGGATGATGAGTTCTGCTTTTTCTAACAAAACCAACTGATTTGAATAAATACAAGGTTTTTGTGCAGTGAAAGGCTGTAAATAAGCGCTCCTCCTCTATCCTGTTTACATTTTCCTTGCAGTCTTAGCCCTGTGCTTCTGTTGCTAGGTAAATCAGATACCTTCACTTTGGTAAAGTAGAACAGAGCCTGAGGCCATCCGATCTCCAAACGTGGGCTGTGTTCATGATAGCATATAAACAATGGTTTTAAAGCTCAGGACCGGCCTTTTGTCAATGCATGTGAAAGTTTGTAGTAGATGTTTTTCATAGTTTCAAGGGGGAACGTTATAACTGCACTTTAATAACAAGCTCAAGTCTGTGAGCAAGAAAGGGTAGGAAATGGTAAGAAAACACTTCATAGAGGCTGTTTTTAGATGGTTGGGGCGGGGGAAGTACGTCCAGATGTTTTCATATTGACAAAAGGCAAATAAAATCTGACATGTGGGATCAGCTTAGTCTCTTCCAGCTGCTGTGATTACACATACCTTCATATTTCCTATATTCTACTGGCCCTTTGCTTTAGCCCTTCTGCTGGCCATCCTTAAGGGCCCAGAAGAGATTTTCTTCTTCTCCAACACTTGGTCGATAGTATGCTCTGGAGCAGGAGCTCAAGGCAAGGTGAAATGTGTCTTCATCATTTTCCTGCTGTTCATTTTTCAGGTGTCTGGTTGAGGGATCCTGGAATTTAAGTAACTGCCTAGTTTAGGGTGCTTCCTTTTTGTGTCTTTTTATTTTGTTGTGGTGTTCTGGTCCAGGCTTGTGGAGACTATTGCAGTTCAGGGGTTTGTTGATGGAGTTTTTTTTCCTTCCCTAGTGTCTGCGTGATGTGATTCACTCCCCAGCGCAGTCTGTGATGTACTTTTAACAAATATTGTGCCGTTTCAGGAATTTGATGCTGTTTGTTTCTATCCTCCTCCATTCCTTGGCATTATAGTTGTGACTTTTGACCTTTTTACCTTTGGTGTTAAAACGGGTAACGTTTTGTGTGGGATATCTGAAATTGAGGTTTCGTTTGGTATTGTTCTTAGAATATTTCTGTACTGTTGGAAGCTGGCTTCTTTGGTCAGGGTAGTCATGAAGCTTTATTCCAGTCAGGAGGTAGTGTTCATAAAGCAGTGATAAGGTACAGCTTTGCAGAGAATAAAAGTGTGTAACAGGCTTAACCAAGCTAATGCAGGAATTCCTTTTCTTTACAACTTGTTGATCAGGTGTCATAAAGTTGCTTCAGAATATTGCCATTTCAGTTCAGTGGAGTGGAATTGCAGGTATAATCTGCACCTCTTTGGCCAGCGAAGGCTTGCAAAGAGATGGCTGAAAGGGTGTCTCTTTGTTCTACTGGTGCTGTAAGAAATAGGCTACAGTAAACTTACAGTAGCACTGTGGGGTGGCAAAAAGCAACTTGCCTGCCTGTTTTTAAGCTCTGAAATAGTTTATTGAAGTAGTTGCCTAAACTACTTTTATCAGGATGTATTAATTTAGTGCTTGATTAGACTACTTGAAAGATGGGAAGATCTCTTGTCACCACTTCATTCTGTCAGTATGCAAAGCTGCAAGCAGGGGAATCTCACAGGAAAAGGGGAGAAAGTTGGAAAAGGGAAAATCTCATAGTGAGAAAGTGTAACACTAGCATGGTTCTAGGGCACATGTAGACAAATTGCAGATCTTACAGCAGTTAGAGGTCAAGTGACAGGATTTTAACTCACTAGAATTAAACAGACATTGGGAGAACAAATATTAAGACTTTATAGAAAAACAGAGTAAGTAACAAATCCTTACTCCTTATTACAAGAGTAAGGATTTTTAGCAGATCTTTTCTAACATACATTATTATTTTTGAAGATTAAGATGAAGATGGACCAGAAGTATGACTATTTAGTTCAAAATGCACCACTTGTTAAAAAAGCAGAGAGAAATGAATGTTTTTCTTGCACCTACTTCCAGTTCTAAAGGAACATGCAAGATCTATGTGTAGCCAGGCTGCTCCTGTCTGTCTCATCAAAGTGTTTGCTCAGTAGATGAAGTTTATGAAACAAAGTCCATTATAGAGCTGGTGGCCAGGAGGACTAATAGAGTACCGCTGCACTCAAAAGTCAGGAGTTTTAGGCTATGTGGAAGCAGAGGGTTAAACCAGTTTCTCAAAGTGTGTACTGCTGGTACAAAGGTTCTCTCTAAAGGATGATTCTCCCCTTTCCTAATCGGCTAAACTTAAAAGTAAGTGCAGTTACACTACAATTTGGGTGACCAGAGATTAGGATGCAAGTACCTGCCATCTTGGGTGACAGTGATGAGGCTTAATAATGAGAGAACTCTTTGAGAAGGTTGAGGTTTGCATGTGATGGGAAAGGATGATACAGAAAGGTAAGATACAAAGGCATGAAACATTTGTTACCTGAGGGAGAAGTCAAGTGGGAAGAAATATAGGAATATTTCTTATATAAGAATAATATAAGGAAAAAATAGGAATAGATGGGAAGGAAACATTTCACATTATGATTTTAGCATTTTTACTGCCAAAATTCCCTCCATTCTAGCAACATTTCTACCCTTTTTATAACCTAGTTGTCAGCTGGATCGACATTTAAATAGACCCACTTGGAATAATATTTTTATGCAATGCTAAAAGGCTTCAGAGAAATTGTTTTACCACAAAGCAAACAGATTCTGTTGAATGGGTGTCCAAGGCCTTCAGTGTGCAAGCACTTGTTTACAGTGCTTGAGAACAGACAGTCTCCTGCAATTGGGTTTATTATTAACCAGGTCCTGGTTTCTGTACAGTTGGAATAATTGTATGTACTCAGCTTATAAAACCTGATGTATTCTACTGTTCAAATATTTGCACAATTGGTATTTTTTTAACTGTTAAGCTAAGGTTTTGGAGAAATGTGATGCTTGGCCACCTTCAGAAGTGGAGCCTCTATGTTACTTTCAGTACAGGTTAAAGATGCATTTAATTTCCTATTTATTAGCAATACAGTGCTACTATAAAGTCCTATAAAATATGTGGGTTACTTTTACATGTGAAACTGCAGTGTTTTACATGACCTTTGTTATAGGTGATGTATTAAGCCGCTATCTTTGAACATATTTTTAAGATCATGATTTTAGTTTTTCCCACCTTACAGAAAAAAGACAGCCCCCATCATTTCCTCTTTAAACTTCATCTTCTACACTGGTAACTTTGGACAAATGAACATATTTGGCTTCAGTTCCACACAATGATTTAGTGTTCCTTATTGTTTAAAGTAATGATTCATTCATGTCTCTGTGTACATTACCTCCCCCCACCCAAAACCAGTTAATCTCCCCGTCAAAGTTATTGGCACCATTCCTTATTCTCATTGAAATCAATGTCTAGAAAGGTCCTTCTGGGTCACTAGATCCAGCCCCCCTCCATGCAACTAGTCTGTAAAAGTGATCAAGCTCTTCTCCCGCAGCCTTTGAAGATTGGGAGCCTGCTGCAAGCCAAAACTGCCAACATATCCCAGCTTTTCCAGGTCAGAATAAAACAATCTTCAGGAGAAATAAAAGGCCTTTCAAAAATGCCTTGTCAGTGTTTTGTCTCTGATGTGTTGTTTATTTTGTTTTAATTTTATCCTAATGGCTGGATTGCAGCCCAACCAGAACTGCTTATTCTAACTGTATGGCTGTGTAAGAAGCAAGATATACTAAAGCTGATGAGCTTCATGCACTGTAGAAATAAAAAGCTAGCCTGCCATTGCCATGTATCCCCAGACAGATAGGCTACCTAAAGGCTAAGCTGCATAAGGCAGTTTTCTTGCTTTCTTGTCTGCAGATGTTGGAGGTTGTTTCAAGTGTCCTGTGTATGCCGTAGGCAAGACTTGGTTTATTCTAAGACTTCTAAAATCTTCAGGATTTCCATGTTTCATCCAGAAGTGTTGGAAATGTAATTGCAAGTTAGTATTTCTTCCATACTGATTTGCTGGGTTTAATATTTTCAGGTTTAGGTTGTTTTGACACGATGTGTTAAAGATCAGTGTAGAAGGGATTGGAAGAAATAGGATTTACACAGTTCATATAAATATCTCAAAAGATGGTGATCTCATTCGGTGCAACACCTGCATTTGGGAGCAAAAAGTCAACTATTTTCCCCTGAAGCAGAACTCTGAAAGCATCATATATCATGTGAATTACCTTGTGACATCCAGCCAGAGACTTCAACTTTTCTACTCTTGCTTGTTGGTCTAGGTAGAACTACCGCTGAAACTGCTGTTTTGCAGAATATGTAGACTTAACTTTAAAGTTGGAGTTGCACTCTATTAAATATAGAAAGCAGCTAACAGAGAAACTCCATATGGCTGTGGTTTTGACTGTGAATGCTTCTAACTTACAGATCCCTAGTAATTATCAGCACTTTGGATGGACGAATTGCTGCCCTGGACCCAGAAAACAGTGGGAGAAAACAGTGGGATCTGGATGTGGGATCAGGTTCTCTTGTATCATCCAGTCTCAGTAAACCAGAGGTAAGGCTTAATCTCTTTTCTGACTAAATTTTTACAAAGAGAACTTTCTGTGATCAAATGAAAGCAACTTCCTCCATATGTGACAGGTGTTCACTAATGCAGCAAACTTAGTTTGAGTCAAGTTTGGTAGCTATTCTCAAACTTTGTTTTATGAGTTCTTACATCATGTTGCCATTTCAAACATGAGTGTGTCAGCATTTTAGTCTTGTGACTGACGTATGTGATAACTACCAAACTGGATGATGTAACTGAGTTTGGGAATTGTACATATTTCCTTATTGAAAATAAGTTACTTGCAATTTGAAGCAAATGAAAGGATCATCTACTTTGTATTGCTAGAGTATGCTTTGGCAAGTACTGGCTTCTTTTCTTTTCCCTCAAGAAAAGTCCTTGTGACTTCATAAATTAAACAAAGGATTGTTTTGTCTGTTTGGTTGGGGTTTTTTTGTATATATACTGGATAAGCAGCCTATGAAATAGAATGTGTTAGCAATGAAATGGAGCACTGAAGGTCATCCTGAAGGACTGAGTGGTAAAGGGTTGCCTTGCTTCTTGCTGATGAACTGCAAGAAGGAAGTTTAAAGAGATAAGTTTCCTGTTTGGTGCTATTTCCACCAAGTTTGGTGAAACTTAGAGTAGAAATTAGAAGTCTTTTTACCTCTTTTTTTTCCTGTTCTGAAGAAGTGAGTTCCATGAGTCATTCCCCCCTAGAGTTAGGAAGAATAAATATACCAACTAAGAGGTAGTTTGTGGTGATGACAAAGTGCGTGGTCCTCCACTGTCATGGGTGGTTGGATTTGATGACCAGCCCTATATCATGCTTTTTGCATGGTGAGCATTGGAAAACGAAAGTTGAATTCAGGGATATTCGGACTGTGTGAGCTTCTTGCTTGTGATTCGTTGTTGCTGTCTGTTTACAGACCTGTTTTGGTATCTAGTGTAAGGAAAGATTGGTCTGTTGCTGTGGTAGTGTATGTATGAGAGCTAATAATAAGTATCTCAGATTGCAACAGTAATGTGAATACTAACTCCTGTTTCTCTATCTGAGACAGAATTTTAGTTACAGATGTAACTTTGTAGAACTTACTGTATTTTGTGTTTAAGAAAAATTACTTTAGGAAAGAATTTTCTCCCAAAAAATATGTTCCAGAGCAGAATTGAAAACAAAACAAAAACTGTAAAGAGAACTGTAAAAAGCTCTGTAAAGAGGAAGGTGTCAGTTATAAACTGGAGTCCTTCAGAGCTGTTTCAGTACTAGATACTTAAATCTTTGGTCTCTTATCTGATGTTGCAGAGAGTTTCTGATGACCACAGCGAAAGCAGAACCACACATTTGAAATATGTGCAAATATAAACTTAATTTTTCACTACAAATCAAGACATGAGCCCAGGTTTGTAAAGATCCAGGTTTGTAAAGTATCCAGGCACTGGATACTAACTGGTGTGTTGAATTTTGATCTTTTGCAGTGTGATATAACTGTAGAAAGAACAGGTCTGTCCTTTGACAACAATTGTCATCTGTCTATGCAATACTTAATTCCCTTTTGGCGGCTACAAGTTAGTAGGCTGTGGGAGTCATAAAGCTATAGTTTAAAAAAGTGTTTGCTATGCATATAGGAAGTTTTCGGATGGGCTTTCAAACTGTTTCATTTCTACAGCCATGGCCAAAGACACTGATGGGTTTTGGCAGTTAAGATGCAGAGCCTATGAGAGAACTAATTTTGGAAGTAAAACTTCATTCTGGCCTATTAGAAGCCGTTGAGTGTTATGAATATGGGCCTTTTTAGACTTACTGTCATGTAAACAAATGCTGTTAAGATAAGACAGGATTTAACAAGAAACAAGTGATGAACACTCCAAACAAGCTACACTTAAACATTTAAATATTTATTTCAAACATTTAAGTTTAATCTGCTGTCAGTATCAGCTGAAAGATCCCATGCAGTGAATCTAGACACTACTTGTGTGAGTAATGTCACTCGCTCATTAAAATTGGCCTCATGAAAATTGTTGGGACAGTTCTGGTTTGGGTCAAATTAGTAAATGAATTAAAGCCTCAGAGTCTGTCATCTCCCTGCTCAGCATATTTTCTCTCTGATTTGGGCATGTGGCATGTTAAATTTTACCCTCTCAAACTAACTTGAGGCTTTTTCTTCCTCTTCCAACATTTTTGAGGTAAAAAAGTCGGCGTGCTTGCAACCACAATATTATTTTCATCATAAACCAGTATCATTATGTAAGCTGTCAGCCTTATATTTTCTTGCAAGAAACAGAAGATGAAAAACTCTTTTTGCTTTACACTTGCAGTGTTAAAGATTTATGTTCTCTCGGAGTGAGGGAAGCACATGCGGCTGTGTCTGAACTGTTTTGATGTGGGGCTTTTTACCTACCCTAGGTGAGGGTGCAGTGAACTGTAGTTCCAGGTCCTAGTGCAAAAGCAGTAATTGAATCTCTTTTAAGAAAAGACATGAGATCTTCAAACTTCCAGTGTTGAATAGACCTGTAGATATTTCCTTTGCCTAACTGTAAAATGTCAACTTGGCTGTCTGGAGCTCATGTGTTAATTAAGAAAGTGAGGTAGTAAAATTTCAACTGTTCCAGCAGCTCTGTCAAACACTTCAGATTCTGAAACTGCTGCTTAAGACACTGACAAGTGAGATGTTCATTATTTGTCATGTGAGCAGATCAATTAGAAAGGAAAAGCTGCTGAACTGTGTGGCTGGGTTACGAAAATGGTAAAATTCAATCCCTTACTCTAAGCTCCACCATAAATAATCATGATCAGGGTGCCAGTGCTGAAAAGTTATGACTCTGCATTTTAGTCTGGTGCATGACAGTTTATAAACTGTTTCCTTATCCACTGGGTCCTTCTTTATAACAGTTGCATGTTTACAACTGCAAGATTTCTTGTTACTTGCACTCAAAAATTGCCTATTGAAGTTCAGGGTAAAGTCATTGAATCTCAACTTTTAGAAAAGGGAGCTTACTTTTAATGAAAACACTTTAATTTACTCTTTTAAATTTAGCTTTGTAATGAATACATTGTACTTAGACAGACAAGAATACTTCTGGGAGAATGAGCCTGTTAAATAATGATGCTTAATCATAGTGAAAAGGGAGAACTGCCTCTCAAGTAGTGGAAATGGTTCATAGCACATTGTTATGAGACTGTTGTTGTTTGCTAATGAGAGTGATGCATTCTTTTACCTGCATAGCTTTACACCAAATTACTTAATAGGCTTCTGTCTCTTTCTTTTATAAGGATCTATTGTATGAGAGAAATGAAAGTGTGAACTTGCCTGTGTATTAAAATGACTAGCCACTAGTGACTAGCATGACTGATGGGACAGGGAGAGGCTTGAGAAGAGGTGGAGACAGGAGAGAAGTCTACTGTGGGCTGGATAAATGGTAGAGGTAACTCCTGTGAAAAAGCTGATAGCTGATCTTTGAGAAAGAGGAGAGTGAGCAAGATACTTGGTGGTGATGGTGTGAGAGTAACAGCTTAGCAATACATTCACAGCTGACATACTTCCTCTGCACTGTCAGGAACCCTGCAGGGGGTTCAACCTGAAGGTGCTGCTCCAGTTGTAGCAGTTTCAGTGCACTTGGCAAAGGCTGCTCTGGGTAGTACTTGGTAAAAGTAACTACATTGACTCGTGATTTGGCTGTGACGGACTAATCCCTGAGTAAGCATCTTACCTCTTTATGTGAGAGATTGGGGATCATGGGGCAAAAGGAGTTTCAGTCCACAAGGCTGACATTTAGAGCAGTCGTAGTAAAGATACCACTGTATCCTAGAAAAATGAAATAATTAGCTTATGTCATGTCACAAATCCTGTCAACATCCTTATCCTCTAAAAGCTTTCAGTAGCTTCAAATTGCACTCACATATATTAAATTCTTTCTATTTTTGATTGTGATGGCCACATAAAATAAACTTTTGTGCAAACTTCAATGTCTGTATAATTTTTTTGGACGTAAGTGGCACGTTTTTGTGGACTAACCCAGTATTATGTTTTCCTCCAGAGAAATGTGGAGATGCAAAGGAGTTTTATACTGAAGTCAGCTGAAACTAATTGCATTGTAGGCCAAGTGAACTCATAGATATCTTTAGCAGATTATTCCTTTTCTTGCCCTTTGCAGAGGACAGACTCATGCTTTGAGCAGTGAGTTGGGAAAGGATTTTAAAATCTCCAAAGCTCAACTAGTGACAAGGCTTAATGTACAGTGTGAATGCATCTCTCTTATTTTTTATCTTTTTTCTCCCTCTTTTTGCTTACTCTTTATCAGCATCATAAATATTTTCAATTTTTCAGTGCTTTTCTTCCCCAAAAGAAATACTAAGTTCTGCTTTGAAGTGTCCAAACACCTGGTAATCTACGTAAAGTATTCACTACCTGCACATTGGATAGGACAAGCTCTGTACTCAGTCAAGCCATAGAAGATCCAAAAGATGTCCTGGGTTGCTTTGGGAGCATGAGAAAAACAATCGGCAACTCTCATCCTCCTTTGGCCTCTTACATTCTGGTGTAGGAAGAATTAGGCAAAACACACACTGAAGTGGGTCAGGCTAAGAGAAGAGTTTGAAACGCCCTCTGAGAGGCTCCAGTTGTGATTTCTGGATTCTTTTATGTGCCCTCCCATAGTTAGGAGAGGGTAAATAATTTAACAGTCTCTTTGAAAGAGGAATCTTGTGACATCAGTTTTAGGAGAGTCTCGCCCACCGCTTTAGGGCACCTCTGCAGCAGCATTTTATGAACCTCAATAAAAAGGAGGGTTTTGTTTGGTCCATGCCTTTCTACTTCAGTTATTTTTCAGTTAAGTCACTGCCTGTAAATATCATCCAACAGAAAGCTGAGATATGTTTGTTTTCAGCATGGGTGGGGAGTACTTAAGCCTGTCAGTCAGACTTGTTTGAGTATTTTCACTTAAAAGGTTATTGTAACAGCTGTTGAATACGGTGCTGAATGTTATTGATTTCTATTAAATCTCTATAAATCTGTTCTGACTCTGCCAACAGTCACAGGACAAAGAGGAGATTCATTGCAAATTATATAAACATCCTGAGAAAATAGAAATTGAACCTCAGAGCAGCCTTCCAAGAGCTGGAGGGGGCCTACAAGGATGCCAGAGAGGGACTCTTCATCAGGGACTGTAGTGATAGGACAAGGGGTGATGGGTTCAAACTGAAATGGGGGAAGTTCAGGTTAGATATAAGGAAGAAGTTCTTTACTGTGAGGGTGGTGAGGCACTGGAACAGGCTACCCAAAGAAGTGGTGAATGCTCCATCCCTGGCAGTGTTCAAGGCCAGGTTGGACAGAACCTTGGCTGACATGGTCTAGTGTGAGGTGTCCCTGCCCATGGCAGGGGGGTTGGAACTGGATGATTTTAAGGTCTTTCCAACCCAAACCATTCTATTGTAAGATGGCTTTCTGTCTGGATTCTGCTTAAAAATGAAGGGCTCTGTCTGGCTTACTAGTGTTCATCTTAACTTTTAATGTATTTGTGCATTTTAAAACATCTGACACAGGACACATCAGCAATGGAAGCAGTCTTTCCTGCATCTTTAGTGCTTGGAAGAGTCTTTGTGCACCGTACAGGCTGCTTGCAGGAAAGAGTCATGTGCAGTAGGGTCAGACTTCCATATATATAGAATAACAAAATCAGTTCTCCTTAAGCATTTGAGTGTGCACAAAACTTTCTAAAGCGAAGTTTTACTCAATAAAGTGAAGAATGAAACTTTAACAATGTCTGTTAATGCTGTGAAATTGCTTTCCAGCTTTTTGGTTGTGACCAGATGTAAAGCCCAAAATTGCCACTCTGTTCAAGCAGGCAGAGTGTAAATCAATGGACTTGTTATTGAGGTGACTAATATAGTGAAAATCTATTTCCTTGCAGGTAAGGTGGCATAATTTTAGTTGTCTGAAAGAGTATATTCTGGTAGAGTTCCCTGTGTCATGTAGCTGATCCTTGTTTTTGTGTGCTAAGCATCACCAGATGCTCTGATAGCTGGAGGTATCATTCCCATGGAGAAAAACTGGGGCATTATCCAGTTCTTTATTGTACAGGTTTTCTATAATAGGTATGGAATTAAACTGTACTAAATGAAACACAAGTTGAGGGGATTGATAACAGTTTTGTTGCAGGTGAGAGGTGATCAGTTTAAATCTGAGAATACCCTGTACTAAAAGATCCAGTGACAGGTTATCAGCTGCTATCTCAGTTCCTCTGCCGGGCAAGGAAATGTGATCCTGTGCTGCCTGCGGGTAGAGAGGGAGAGATTAGTGTCTTAAATGGTCCTGGAAAAGCTCATAATGAATAAGAAGTGATCGTCCAGAATTGTACTTCAAAGGAAGATAAATTCTAATTGCAACAGCCTTATTAGGGCTATCAAGGAGAGTGGAGCCTGTGTTTTGCAAGCAGAGAATAGATGTGACTGCTCTTTAACTACATAGATGTATTATGATTCCTGATGGCACAAGCAGTTCTTTTCATTTCTGTTGCTGGAAACATGCATGGTGTACATGGCCATTGAGAGCTGACAGGCTTGGGAAACCTGCTAGACAGACCTGTGGATTTCTGAGTACAGATTTTTGCTGTTTTCTTAGTGAAACTAAAAAGTGTAATTTGTAATTCCCCTAAAAATAAAACTTCTGATGATGCTTAGTGGACAAAATATCATCAGCAAAAGACTTGAGACTTTTAAAGTACTGGGGTTGATGGAAGCTGTGCTTTTCTAGGAAACACAGCCCAACTTTTCAGTGTGAAGTGGTAAATGTGTGGAGAAGGTGAATTGCCGATCGGCGACTGAGCTGAGTTAGTGGTTAGTATGGTGTAGCATCATTTTTTTTTTTGAGGTGACAAAGAGGACAGTGGTCTTATGTATTTATCACACTGCATGTCTTCAGAGCTAGTCATCTTTGTTCAATATCTTGTTCAGTTAAAAACCCAAAAGACTTCCTACAACTGCAGCTTGGTGGTTTTCTTGCTGACTCTTGATGCAGTTAACACTGGTAAAGCTCTGATAAAGTGCTGGGGTGTCCTTTTGCTCCTACTGCAAGGATGTTTGAGGGGGATTACAACTTGCAGTAAGAGACGTGTAGGAAGCAACAGAACAAGATGTTGTGGCTTGTGTGATATTGGACCTCTCAACCCCAGTCCTCACAAGTGATGCTCTGCCTTCAACACAGCCAGGCAAGTTTCTCGGAGTCACTCTGGGCTAATGTTTATGAACAGCTTCCATCTGTCACACTCACAGACGTGGCCAAATGCTGCAAATCTTGTAAAAGACATTTGCCATCATCTCAGTCTCTGTTGTTTAGTTATTTTTATAATAGAATCATAGGATCATTTAGGTTGGAAAAGACCTTTAAGATCATAGAGTCCAACCATTAACCCAGCACTGCCAAATCCACCACTAAACCATGTCACTAAGGGGCTTGTCTACACATCTCTTGAAATATCCCAAGGGATGGTGATTCCACCACTTCCCTGGGCAGCCTGTTCCAATGCCTGATCACTCTCTCAGTGAAGAAGTTGTTCCTGATCTCCTGTCTAAATCTCCCCTGGTGCAGCTTGAGGCTGTTTTCTCTTGTCCTATCACTTTTTACTTGAGAAAAGAGACCAACCTGCGCACCTCGCTACAGCCTCCTTTCAGGTAGTTGTAGGAAGAGATAAGGTGCCCCCTGAGCCTTCTTCATGCTAAACAACTCCAGTTCCTTCAGGTGGTCCTCATCAGAACTGTGCTCTAGACCCTTCACCTCATGGGTGAAGATAAGGACAGGGAGGGAGCTTGTAATTTAATTACATACAGTACACTGCATGGTTTTGTATTGGGTGTTAAGCAGTTCTAGTGTTTACGGATACTAAAATAGATCAACTCGAGTAATGCTTAGACAAATAGCTGTTGCAGCACAGGCAATGGATAACTTGGCTATTTGGAGCTCAGCTGCCCAATGCACAACAAAACGATTACTCTGCCCTAAAGCCTTTTTGAACTTCTAGTCTGTATCTTTGTAAAAGAAAATGCCTGTTTCAAGCATTAAGCATTTTGGGCAGTTCAGCAAATCATTCCTCTCTAAGCAGTACAGCCACTGACATCTCATTTCCGAATCCGTCTCGACTTTGTCCTCCATATGCAGGTAACTATTAATCTTTCTGTCAGAGTCACTGCATGTTTCCTGCACTCTACTTTCTTTGCACCCTTGAAACAGGAGACTGTTCACGTGCAGTGTTCCATTCCTCTCCTGGATCAGACTCTATTTTCCTATGGGAGTTTCCCTGTGACTTAGTTTTTTCCGGAGACATGGACTCTGTGTCCATATCTAAAAACCCCCCCTGTCCGGGGAGGGCATGGGAAGGAACACACAAAGTCCAACAGAGATCAGCTTAAATCCTGGACCCCCAAGGTGAGGTGGGCTTCTGCTAGTGCCTGTTCTCCCTGTCTTTGAAGAGAAGCATCTTTCTTGAGAGGCATCCTGGTTAGTGCTATAAGAGTCCAGGTAATCTGCAAGAGAGCTTTGGTGGGGTTGTCTGGAGGTGATGGTAGAGTTAAAGCATTGTTTTAAAACATCCTAATACTGGAACACTACTGGGGTGGATTCACCCTGACTAGATGCCAGGTGCCCACCAAGGTGCTCTGTTGCATTGCACAGAGGAGAGAAAATACAACAAAAGGCTTATGGATTGAGATAAGGACAGAGAGAGATCACTCACCAGTTACCATCACGAGCAAAACAGACTCAGGGAAATTAGTTTAATTTATTGCCAATCAAATCAGAATAGGGTAATGAAAAATAAACCCAGATCTTTAAACCCCTTTCCCTCTTCCTTCCCTTCTTCCTGGGCTCAGCTTCACTCTCAAATTCTCCACCTCTTCCCACCCTGTGGTTCAGGGGGATGGGGAATGGGAGTTGTGGTCAGTTCATCACACGCTGTCTCTGCTGCTTCTTCCTCCTCAGGGGAGGACTCCTCACATTCCTCCCATGCTCCAGCATGGGGTCCCACCCACAGGACACAGTGGCATCTCCAACATGGGTCCTTCCCATGGACTGCAGCTCTTCACGAACTGCTCCAATGCTTGTCCTTTCTACCATACAAGTACCAATTTTGACATGGTGACCAGTGAGCTGCTGTATAGGGCCTGTTTCTGTAGAGGCAAGGTTTAATTTTCCTCTTATCTCCCTTGTGCTGTTAGTGTCACAGGGGTTGGTGATGGGCTCGGCGGCAGCAGTTTGTCTCAGAAAGGACTGCTGTTAAGCTCCAGAAGACTGTTGCAGTTTTCTCTTGTTAATAAAACTTGCCACGTTCAAGGGGGGGATGGAATAATGTCAAAATAAAGTCTTTCTTAAAGTACCGTGCAGGGTTTTTTTATTATTATTAAGAACAGTTTTTAAAAGTCTGTTACCATGGCAGCAGAGCAGGCTGGCATCTCTGTAGTCAAAACCCCAAGTCTTGTTTGACTATGATTAAAGTAACGGTGGTGTTCTAGTTTGCTAATCTTCAGAAGAAGGGTCTGTGATAGCACAGCAAACAGTACTGAGGACCTGATCTCATTTGAAGCTGGGGTAGTCTGGTTAACACACTGTGGTTCCTCCAATTCCCCTTGCATGGCTCTTCAAGGGAGAGCAGAGGACAGAGTTGGACTGATTCTTTTAATGGCAAATTCAAGCTGAACAAGCAAGATACAGTGCCCCTGACACTGGAGAGTACAATTCTGAAGCTACTGTGCTGCTGTCATCTGTTGCTCTTTACGCTGTTTGTGTGGTAGATAGTTTTATCAGGACCCTGGTAGCTTACACCTGATCAGATCTTAAGATGTGAAGTTAAAGAATCATGCCAGAGATGCCAACTGTAGTAATTTAGTACACTTGTTGGAAGGACTTTGCAGGTGTTGCTTTGAGCAGAGACTAAAAAGGGGTTTTCAAACAAGTTTTCTAGCATTCATCCAGGCACAGGAGTACAGCATCGCTTCATGTGCTCATCATACACACAATACAGGGCCATGAAAGCTGAGTTTAAACCATGGCTCAGTGTTCTCTAAGCAATGAAAAATGAAATAGAAACTACCAGGTTGTGGAATATGGGGGATAGTGAAAGGAGAAGGAAGACTTTAATAGAGAGAAACTTCTGTCATAAGGATCTTAACATGGGCAGGAGCAGGGCACCAGGTTTGCTCACTTGATGGGTCCCCTGAACTGTGTTACAGGGTGAGCTGTACAGCCTGTGGTAAAATCATCCTGAGGTGTGAGAAACATCTATGCTCACTGTTGCTATGCAGAGTTTGTGTGCCCTTTCGGTGCGTCACACCCCAGCTCACATGAAACCTACTTCTTGGCTTCTCTGATGTGCCGCTCTGGCACAGGCTGGCTTTTACTTCGGAGGAGGAAGGCCGCATAATCCTGTCTCTATAATCTACTCCATAAAATACTGTTTTGTCAGATGTCCAAGTGCAGCCTTTCTCACGGTACTGGTCTTAAAGATGGTTTGGGCATATACTCTGGTTAACAGAAACAGGAGGAAGTCAGGAACAGGTATGCACATTGTAAACAAGTATAGTGTGGAGATCAGAAGTGATGGCATTCACAAGAGGCAAAGTTTTACTACATGAAACAGCCACCTGGCTATTGGTATTTCCTGCTTCAGCTTCCTCATTGCCCTTGAACATATCTCAGGAGGTCATTTTACTGATATAAATCATGGACTCCCCTTTGCAGTCAATTTTCTTCTTCCTTGGCTGGTTAAACAGCACTGGATGCTATAAAGAACATTTTGCTCTTTTACAGTGCTTTAGGCAATGGAATAGCTAAACTTAACAGCCTTTGTTTTCCAAAAGATTATACTAGTGCCTGAGTCTTTGTTCTCTTCTTAAGGATACGATGATGCTGTGGGCCTTTGAGAAAGTTTGGAGACAAATATCTCCTTAGACTTGAGTTGTCCCCTTTGTGTCCCCAGTGTACTCCTGTGATTAGGGCTTACCTGTTAGTAATAGCACACTGTCATCCTCATAGTACCCTGCACTTCAGGATTTCTGCAGGTAGCTGAAGGGGAAACAGATAAATCAACATCCTGAAATCCAAGCCGAAGAGGAGAAATGACCTCTTATATTGAAGTCATAAACCAGTGCATCTGTGAGATACATCCCTGTATGCATACCAAAAAGCAGACAATAAATCAGTTCCAGACCATCCTGAACTACAGACATCTCAAGACCCTGCCCAGTGTGTATATATCTCTATATCTATCTAACCTGAAAAGTCTGTAAGCATTTATAGTAGGGTTACCTGTATCACTGTATGTCTATGCTTTTTGTTTTTAACTGTGGAATATATAATGATTGCTTTCTCTTTCCCAGATTTGTTTGTGCAGACTCTTGTTTCTACCCTTTAGAATGAAGCTGCCATATGTGGCTTTTAATATGTTGCTTGGGTTTAAAAGACAGTTCTGACTGAAAAGAAGTAGCTTGCTTAAGAACATGTCTGATGTTGGCTTTGATCCTGTTTGCTACAGTGATCCCATTGTAGAGATAATCATAGAAGAAAAACATTGGTACCCTTATAATTTAAGATCTCATAGGTCGGTTTAATTGGTAACTGGGGATGAAGGTCTTAGTTTACTGTTTGAAAACCACAAGCTGAAATGTTAGGAAAACATAGAGACGTAACACTTCCTATTGTAAGGAAAATGCTTCACCTGTGCTTAGTTATTTCCTTGGAGTTATTGGAAAGTTCAGCCCTCTGAGAATGCTAATATTGACTGGTCTGGCACCAGGCTTGTGTCAGATGTGTCTGCCTGCGAGCAGGCTTGATTTTTGATTCATATGATAAAGAGCGTTAGGCATGGGAAATGAATGTCACACTTACTGTTAAACAGCTCAGGGAGGCTTTAATACTTCAGCTTGTTTTGATCTCTGTTTACACACTATTTTCTTTCTTTATTCCTTTTCTCCCCACTGCTTTAACCCAGCAGCTTTCTTCCTGCACCCATCAACCTGCTGTGGAACCTCATCATATACAGTGCCCTCCTTTCCAGTAAAGTCTAGACAGCAAATTCCCTGGTAGCATATGCCATTTCGGATCGTTGTGCCTCTTTGCTTTTTTTTTTTTGTGAAGGCTTTTTAGTAACTGCATTACCTCACCCGTCGGCCTGGAGATTGAGCAGCCAGCGCTGCTGATAGGGCTGCGGCACCCCGCGCCGAGCCAATGGAGAACTTCAGCTTCAAACTCTTCACCAGCAAAAGAGCAGCGTCTCATTTAGGGCTCGAGAGTTAATGTGGGGTTGGGTTTGTGTGGTTTTTTTTCAAGTGTTACTTCTGAAAGACAAGCCACTTAACAATTATGTGCCATATTGCTGACCAGTGAAGCTGAACAAATAGCTATTTACATTGACAGATCAGAGGAATGTGTAAGTGCATCGTGGTAACCTACATTTTCTGTGCCAAGAGATTTGCAGCTGACTGCCTGGGTGACTCACTCCTTGGATTAGGAGATGAGGTAATGCTTTTGAGATACAGGGTGATGTCATTCCTTTACCTGAGCTGCATGCCGATGCTAGTTCCTAGTACTTTCAAGGAAAGTCCCTTTGCTGATTCTGATGTACTAGAGAATGAGCTGCATAACTCAGACAGGGGTTGTTATTATTAATGGTTTTCTCAAGCCTCTGGCAAAAATTGCTCTTTAAAACATGTGGCTACAAATGCTTTTTGTTATGTGGGCACCTGCAACTATGCACATTTGCATACCTGCCCCATTCTTCAGATGCAGCTATCTTAGTAAAAAAAAGACCTTTGTGGTAATCAAGTGCAGTCCCTTGTCAGCATCATGTCACGTAGTCCCATTTATAGATAGATTAATCTGAAAAGGTGTTTTCCCACCCCACTGTTCTGTTTCTGTTGTGAAATACCACCTTTGTGATGTTTAGTAACCCAAAAGTCTAGCTTGCACTTAAGGTCAGTTTAACCCCATCTGCTTGTACTCTGGCATTGTGTTTCAGTGCAATAGCTCTTTCTGCTGCCCATGCTCCTTTTCCTGGTGTGTTCACTGACACCAGTTGTGTCTTTTCTCAGCCTTTCTTTCCCAATGTCATGCAGGACGTGCTGCTCCCGTGGGCACTCTCAAGGTTGAGAGCATGGGCAGGTGATCAGCAGAGCTGACTGAAACAGTCTCCTCTGCCCTGTGCAGCTTGTGGGGACCAAGGGTTTAACAGATGAGCAGGCAGTGCCCAGTGTCTGGGAACATTTGAAGGCATAGAAGCCATGACCTCGTTGGATCCATATCTTGGGAGTACACAGTGTGTTTTGCTGAGTGAGCTTCATGTGTGCTGGGATTTTGGGGGTGTGATTCCCAGAAATGGTCAGTATGTTGTCTGTTGTTTGCTAGTGGATAGTCTCAGGCCCTGGAGCAAGAGCTTTGGGACAAGGGAAATGCTTAAAGTGATGTGTGTCATGGTGTCCCCAGGCCTTGCAGAGTTACACACCAGGTCTCCCTTGCTCAGCAGTGATTCCTGGGCGGTTTGCACCTCCTGTCTTCACAAACTGATGGGGTTGTCTGCAGCCCTTGGAGCACACCGCATTACAAAGCCAACGCAGTTGTAGCTTCCAACAAATGTATCTGAAGGTCTGACCTTGCAGGTGGCTGTCCATTTGCCACTGGCACATGTCTAATTTGACCATGCTATATGAATTTAGCTGACTGACTGCCAGTAGAATGTCTTCAAGATCTGACTTGAAGTCAGTTGGTGGCTGGGATTGCCAGGCTTGGGCTCTGTGAGCTGGATTACTGGTACAAGAGGTGGTTTAGCTTTTGTATATTTGGAAAGCTGCTTATAAAAAGAACCTTTGCTGTTAATTCTTATTTCTGTATGGAACATCTCATATTGCTGGGGGGGAGCATGGACGTCCGAACTACTTCCAGGTATCTGGACCACAAGCAGGAAGAAACTACAGAGGATTTAGAATACTAGAATAGTTAGGGTTGGAAAGCACCTTAAGATCATCCAGTTCCAACCCTCTGCCATGAGCAGGGACACCTCCCACTAAACCATGTCAGCCAAGGCTCTGTCCAGCCTGGCCTTGAGCACCACCAGGGATGGAGCATTCACAACTTCCTTGGGCAACCCATTCCAG
>WYDI02002274.1:0-10871 GCA_009867235.2 Psittacus erithacus
CCAGTTTATATAGTGGGCATGACATGCTGTGGTATGGAATACCTCTTTGGTTAGTTTGGGTCAGGTGTCCTGTCCCTTCTTCCTCCCAGCTTTCCCTCTTCCCTGTCAGAGCATGAGACTCAGAAAGTCCTTGGTCAGAGTAAATATCACTTAGAGACAATTAAAAACATCAGTGTTATCAGCATTGTTCTCGGGCTGAAAGTCGAAAACACAGCACTGCACCAGCTACTAAGACTGAGAAAAATGACTGCTACTGCTGAACCCAGGACACTCAATTATCATGGTCCTCTACCAAAACACTCCACTGCAGAAATGGAAGCTGAAGTGAGCTGCTTCAACTGGATTTTATACAACTGTGCATAATAAAATTGTCAGGGATAACAGTATACTTTAGCTTTGGATGATGACAAGCACACAAAACCAGGATGGTTTCATGAGCATTAATATACAAACCATCCAAGATTTATAAACACTGGGGGATGGGAGAAGCTGTGATATGTTCACTTTCTGTGAATCTTAAGTGTTTAAACAGGGAATAGTCAACTTCATTCAAACAGCTGTGAAACTGTCCAAATAGTCTTACTGCCATTTAATTACACAAAGAATGCTAGTTATACATTCTCCCTATACACTCCAATTTATAAATGGTGAAACACTGATGTGAAAGCAAACACTCAAAGTCTGGCAGCAAGGAGAAACTTACAAAACTGGTATTGCTTTCGCTAGTTGCTATCTTTTCCTTTTATATCATGAGGAATAAGTTTTCTGAGCTCTCAGACAAGCATGCATAATATTAGCATTAGCTAACAAGTGGAAATGTGATCCAGCCGAGACGACACATCATAGCTCAGACCTGAGCACCTGCCACAGACCACCTGGCATAGAAAAGAAGACAAATGAAGCCCCATGATTGCATCCAGAGTGCCATGTCCAGTTCTGGGCTCCCCAGTTCATTGAAGACTTGGTCAGATCAAATCAAGCGCAGTGCAGTGATTTTTTAGTGGGATAGAAACCATGATGTGCAAGGACAGGCTGAGAGCTGGATTTGTTCAGTCGGGAGAAGGGGAGACCTTGTTGTTATCCACAGCTATCTAGCAGGAGGGTGCAGAGAAGGTGGAAGCAGTCTCTTTTCAAAGAGGAAAGACAACAGAAAAAAAAGGGAATGGGCACAAGCTGGTACATGAGAAAGGCAGATTAGATAGCGTAAAAAGAAGTCACCATGTGAATGGTCAAACCCCAGTTGCCTAGAGACTGTGGAATTTCTGCCTTTGGAAATAACCGAAAATGCAACTGGAGAAGGACAATGGCCCCTGGAGGTCCCTTTGAACTTACTTATATTTTTTCTGTGATCTTATGATCTTTATCAACTCATGGAAAAAAGTCTTGTGAAGGCACTGCAGAGATTTCCTTTTAACAAGCTAAAACAATTAAGAGAGAAAACCTAATATATTATCCATTTAAAGACTCCAGATCTGTTTCTCAGATGATGGGGTTATCAGTGGTATGGATGGAGGAATCAGATCTCTGCCTCTGAAATGATTCCCTTCGGAGAAAATATAGAACGTGATAAGGAGAATGGAAAAGACAGACTTATCTCAAAAATAAAATATAAAATAAAAAAAAAAAAACCAAAACCAAAAAACCAAGCCACAAGAGATTTAACCTGGCAATATGGCTTCAGATTTTATTAGCATGCCCTAGTTTGGCATTTGACACACACTTTCTCTGATGACTGAAGTTATTCCTTTCAGATAATTTTATTTCTAATTTAACTTACATGCTCTCATAGTTCTGTACAGCACCTGCTTTATATCTCAGCTTCTCACTCTAAGGGAAAAGAGAATGATTTTTAAAAGCCAAATTTTAAATGCCAAAAAAAAAATTAACATACAAATGGGAACAGATGTTGATTTCATAAAGGTTCACAGCACACACACAAAAAAGTCAATAATGCAAACTGCAAAGAGTTTAATCTCTCTTCTTGCTCTCCATTTTGGAAATAATTTTAAGTACACCACTGATTTCGGGACAAATGTCCATCAGTTTTGTAGCCTAAGTCTATCTTTAATTTTCTTTATTTCATTATATTTACTTCCAAATAACCAACCCGATTTCCTCTTGGGTGTGTCCTAATCCAGAATCACTAAATGTCTTATGCCTATGTATTGCACCTAGTTTCCAACTTAATACTAAATGTCAGTTTTTGAGTTACGGGCTGTTAGGTGCAACTGGCTTTGTCTGCACTCTCATTGTCTGACCCAGATCTAATTCATATACAATATTCTGGTGAAATCCTGAGGAATGTATATATATTGTCTGCATTTTTAATGGTGAAAGGAATCTTCAGTTATGCCTTATCATATAAATACAGCATCTGACTAAAAAGCTTACTGCAGGTTGCAATTACAGTTGATTATATGATTAGGATAAAGTACTTCAAAAGAACTGCCTGTATAATTATTTGAAACTTGGACCAGGATTTCTTTTGAACTTGGAGAGGGTCAGTGAGCCTTCTTTGCTTATAATGATACTCAATGTTCTGGCTTGGGTCAGAACCAGAAGTATGAATATAGGTAGGAAGAAGATAATAAGGTGTACTGCACTTCATGTATTTTGGATTAATGTTATCTGGGACTATCTCTACCTCTTGTGTGAAGAAAAACACAGCAAAGACAGAACTGCAAATCCAACAAGCACTGTATTGGTTTCTGTCAATAGCAATCTTAACAAGGTGGCTAAGAAGCAAAATCACAAATAGATGACAGAATCACAAATAGGTCAGCATCAAATGCAGAGATTTACCAAATGCCAACAAACCAACCTTTGTGCAGCTTGAAACCAGGGCCAACTGAGTTCACCACTGTCTTCACCTGATATTCCCATGGTCCTGCAGCTCAAGCCCAACTCCTTGACTATCCACAGAGCCACGGTTTGACTCACACATTGGGTTTTGTCTGGAGTGCACAAAGTTGCTCTCTAGACAATGAATTTCAGGCAAAACTGAACTGGGACATGGGAAGAGTAACCTGCTATGGTAGGCAGTGTGGATGTGACTGTATTAAGCCACCTGGCTATCTGAACTCAAATTTAAACTCAAGGCCTAGAAGCCAAAGTTTTATAGACAGAACTAAAGTGTCTATAATTCCCACTGAATTCAACTGGCTTTTAATTAAGCATGTAATACGGAGTGTCTCAAGACTAATCCCAAACAGTATTCTGCTGGCAAGCCATACATCTGTGCTGGCTGGCAGCTTCTCAAAGACCTTGTCACCTGCAATATCCCTACATCTTTTCCCTGTCCCAAAAGTGCTGCAGAGGCGGGCATGAAATCATTCACAGAGACAGTGAGTGTCTTTCTGCTTAGAGGCAATTTGCCTCCATGGGTCATTAGGTAAGACAGGCTACCACACTAATCACTGGGATTGAGATTGCTTGGCCTATACAATACAATCTTGTTTGTGGTGCATGAACCTGAACGCAGACAACTACATCTGTGTACTATAAAAACATTCTTCTCTCACAGTTTTTAAAGGGATAGTTTCCAACTCCCCAAATAGCAAATAGTGAAGCTTATGCAAAGAGGTACCAACTGATTCAGTAGGTCTCTGGCCCTCAAATTTTAACATAAAATGAACTATTCTTCTTTCACCAGTGGAAAAAAAACCAAAAAAGGAGAATGTACTACTTCTGCTCAGTTAATGATGGATGATTGGATTTTCCAGCTCCTGCTGACGTGGCATCCCTACAAAAAAGACTTACATCTGTTTAGGATTTCCTGTAAAATAAGCATATAAATAATTAAGCATGTTTGCACAGTAGAAGTTAATGAAAAAAAATCAGGAAGCATCCCTGAGCATGGAACTGGGGCAGAATTTTGTCTTTTAATCATTATGAATAGAAAGGAACCAGAGGGGAAAGACATCAGAGAAAGAACAGAAAGTTAATTAAAATGTACAACCTTCTGGTGTTTCCAAATTATACACTGACCTGGGGCAAACTTCCAGTTTCATCCACCAGAATATTCTGTAAACACAGACTTACAGACGGCTTGTTCTTCTAGAATGGCACCAAAAGGCTGCTTTTTGCCAGTTGAGTAATTTAAACAGATAGAATTGTGCATTATACTATCAACCAAGCTCATTCATAATCTTATTTCACCAAAGTATTTAATTTTTTTTTTTTCCTCCAGAAAATAAGCCAGTTTTCAAACTTCTCACACAAATGAAGTTGGCTTTGGAACTCACAAAACCACAATTTCATGCAACAGTCCCCCCCAGAGCTCTAAGGTAGATAATGTTTCCCAATGTAAAGGTATTAATTTTTTATCTGTACCAGTTTAGACACTTCTGCAAAAATCCAGATTTCTAAACACTCACTGTGGTGCTTCTTAAAGATCACATGACCACTGAATCCCTTCAAAAATCAGCCATTAGAAATCCTCAAATAGTAATGTATATCTTATCTGGGGAAATGTGCCCCAGGGAGGCTGTGCTCATTAGGGCTGCTAGTGTTATTAAGACTTCACTTGTGAATTCTAGCTGAGCTGTTTTCCTCTACTTACTCCAAGGAATCAGATTTAAATATCCTTGTTCACCAATTGCCAGCATTCACAGAAGTATCTAGCAACAATAAATATAAATTCATAGAAATTATGCTTTTATTTGTGTGAAAACAGTTCTAAACAAAATTAAAGAATACCAGTTTATGTAACTATGACACTTAGTTACTTCCCTAGACAAACATTGACAATAACTCAGAAAATGTATTAGTCTCATCAACTTGCTCTCCTCCCGGAAATAAGCCCAGAACTTCTGATCACTGAACCTAATACTGAAAACAGATTACATCTCTCACTTACTCCAAATTGTATATTTATGACTTGCTCCGGTTTTGATGATGTGCTATATAGCATGTGTGTACCTGTTTGGCAACACATTTCTGCTCAAAGACAAGGACATCTCCCAATTCTTCTCTTTGCCTTTGTTTTATGCAATTGAAACCCAGTTCTTAGGGTGCAGATTAAAACAGCAACCCTAACTCAAGTCTTTCCTGAAAAATTCATAAAGCCTTTTTGCAAGCCAGTTCCAAACACAATGATAGTGTTTGTGGAAGCATTATGAACTAGGTTTGTTTCTCTCTCTTTTCCCTCTGTAAAAAGTGCTCAGAGAGTATTTTTCACCGATAACCCTTTCAACCTGTGCTAATTAACTGAGTGAAACTGAGTAATGCAGAAAGAGACCTTTAGATTTATTAAATGATTTAAAAGTCTATCTGCTGAAATGCTGAATATGTTACAATAAATGTAAATGAAGAAATAACATGCTAATTAAGTTCATACAAAATCAGAAACCCTAGAATCATGCACAAATATGAATGGAGATATATGTGATAATACTTTCATTTCACCTCTTTTCCCTGGGTGCTGTGTATGTAATCTAAGCCCTGAATCATGTGTGCATCATACATGGTGTGTTCTTTTCTTTGCCACATGCTGGGTATGTAGTCTAAGCCCTGAATCATGTGTGCATCATACAGGTACTAAGCATAGGAGGCTTGTAGGGATCTTTTCCTTTATTATACAAATTACCTGCCTTGAAGAGTGATGAATATTTGAAATTCTTGGGGCTCTGCACTGAATGAGCTGGGGAAATCATATCTGTATTTTAAGAAGCATTTATTAGTCTTACTTAACACAGTTCTGTTCTAATTTGGATGACCTAAAGCATATAATAATATTGAAAATATCTGCAGATAATGTCAGTAGTGTGGTTGCAGAACCAATAAATTAAAACCAAATGAGATTTATTGCTCAAACTAAATTAAAGCTCCATCAACATCAATTACAAATTCAGAATGTCACATGGATTTGTCACTACACTGCTGACTTAACTAATACTTATAGTTTATGGCAAATGATCCAAAATGCACAATCACTCACATAATAATGGGGGGGCTTTCAACCTCAAGGACTTTCCTTGGACAGCATCCCAGCTCAAGGGAAGCGTCTCCAAATGCAGGCCCACTGCTCTAAGGAGGACCAACTCAAAATGTCTCACTGGCAGGGCTCTTTTGATACCCTAGTTGTATCTGATCAGTGGTGTACTATGGTCACATAGCCTCCCACTGGTTGAGGACCTCAGTTTTCTCATCTTTGTACCTGTTGAATTCTACCGTGTACATGGGCAAGAGCTGTAGTAAGGAGTTTTCATGGACTTTTATCAGGTCTTTTTAAAGTCTTTGTTAGGGCTTTGTTAGGACAGCTGCACCTGCCACACAATGTAGCTGGTGGCCACAGTCATAATGCACCTTGGAGTGGTGGTGCAATCATCGCTTGTCTCAAAAGCAAAAAGGGAGTGCCATCTCAGTAAGTCTTAATGCTCACTGTGGGTTGAAATTTCTCAATTGTTCTATTGCTATCACAGCTGGCAGATCTTACTATCACACACTTGATACAACTAACAATACAAATTTTGGAATGTGAACACAACACTTGCTTATTGACATATTCAAAACACTGGCCAGCCTCATGATTAATATTCATAGTAAGGGTCTGCCTTGCCTGAGTGGCCCTGCTTAATATGCAACCATTTGCCCAAGCAATCCCAGTCTTCCTTTTCACAGGTAATTACCCTGAGGTGGTCTAAGTGATCTATGTGCTGGCTGTACTTTGAAGCAGTGGTTTTGTCCCTTGTGTGGCCCTTTACCCGTCCCAACTTTAAAGGTTAGAATCTTCCTGTTTCCAGGAGACATTGGCAGTCCTCTAGTTTCCACACTTTTTTATGATCTACTTCTCAATTACCAGACTCCCATTGACATAGCCATTCCATAACACCCTTGTAGATTGTGTAGGAATTCATGTAAGTTCTGGTAGCACCACTTTTTGCAGCCAATGGGAGAGCTCACAGTTCTCCTCCCTCTGATCTACCCTTGCCCTTTTCCTTGACTGTCTTCCCAGTGCCACTTTTTAATAACATCTAGAGTGGCCATCCAGGGGTGGGCAGTAGCTTATATTGCTGTCACTACAGAAGTTATGCTCAGGATGGATGGTAGCAGTCAGTGGTGAAGTATTGCTATTCAATTTTTTGTAATCAATTATTAAATGCCACTGGCCATTGGCCCTACAAACTGGCCAGATGGAAAATTGTAAGGGGAGTGCGTACAACTTACAATATGTCTCTTATCTAGATCTTTAATTACGTTAATTATATGGCAGCAAGATGATATTTTTGCAGACAAATATATTCAGAGAGACATATAGGCTTTAAGCGCACTAGTTTTGCCTCCCTAGAAAGATACTTCATAAGAAATTCTTAATTTTACTGATCTAAGACAGCAAATTTACATCATATAGTTACTGTGTTTTTTGTGTTTTATTGAGCCCAATTTGGTATTGCAAGCAGAAGTAGCATGCTGAGCACATTACATCTGTGGTCATTAAGAAACCCAAAGTGTACTTCCTGGAAGTCAGACAAGAAGTGTAGCAGATGGAAGATAATACATGAAGACTTTTGTGGAATGAGGTGATCCCAGGAGTGGCATCGGGCAGAAAAAACCAGCATGTACCTGCCTAACACACAGTTCTTTCTGGGACTTCATGCCCTGGAAATCCTGTAATTCAGTATTTTGATCTGTCTTCTCCAGACTAAGAAAAGAGGTTAAAAACCTCTGCCATAGATTTGGAAGGAAGGAAGACAATATTTTTTGAAAATGAAATTTTTACTGAAGTTGTCTCCCCTTTAATTGTGCTGTAATTGCTCTGAACCAATTTTTAAAAAGAGGCTTTCCCAGAGGGAGGAGGCACCAGAGCGAAAGTAATAATAGAAGAAAATGTATCTGTCTGAGCTTCATAAATGAATGTCCCTGAAAACTGAAAAAAGATATTGAGGAGGATGGATGTCAGTGTCTCAAAATGCTGCAATGTAAAAATATAATACAAAGAGAATTATTACCTTGGGAGTGACTATAAAACTATATAAGATTCTTTAAATATATAAAGGGAAAGAGATAAAGGGCTGAAAACTGAAATAATTAGCCCACTAAGGGATTAGGGAGTAACTTAACACAAAGTGAACAGGATAGAGTGGGAAAATTAAATGAGTTTTGCACTTCTTAGTATTTGTGAGGGAAATCTGAGGTGAAATGGCATAAATAAAAGGAACCATGTTTTCCAGCTGCTGAATGGTACAAGTGCAAGACTATCATTGAAGATGACTGGGGTAAATTAATAACCACTAAAGCCAGATAAATCTTAAAGAAAATGGGTTATCCCTTCAATAACTGAAAGGAATATATGAGGAAATAAGTAAGAGATTGGGGAGGTTCTTTTGAGAAAAAGAATGTATGGAAGAATGGCAAAATAGTAAGGATATTCATATCACTCTTTTAGAAAAGAAATTGTGAAATAGTAAAGGAGTAGTTTAATATACATCCACAAATCAAGCTATGATGGTCCAAAATGGAGAAATGCAACATGAAAATGTTAAATGTACATATTTTTTCAGCATATGATTGTCTTTCAGGACTGGATTCTTTAAAATTCAGTTTTCCAAATATAATTTCCATGACAGTCTAATTATTTTAAAATTACATATATTTATTTACTAGGAAAAAAAAGAAGTGGAATAGAATTAGAGAGAAGAAATTTAAATCAAAAAATACTTCTCTATTTTGGTAATTACAAATCTGAACATCAGAAGTAAAAACCAGTCCAGATGTTTTCAGTGGTTTTGGTCCTAATTACATGCAAGTATTAGAGTGCATACAAAAGAAACAATTTTCCAAATAATTCTCTTTTGTATTGTCAGTGCGACACTCTAAAGCAATTACTGTGCACTCAAAGTATATAATTGGTAAACAATAATGTTAAAAGAATAATAACACATCATTCCTATACAAAATTTTAAAAACAGAACCTCATCGCATGAAGTGATGAGAATTATGTCAAAAGAAAAATTAGATAAATGAAGTGACTTGTTTACAATGACCCTAAATTTATACTGGTTCCAGACTAGAACCAAAACTACAGGGATATTTCATCTTCAGACACAGATCTACAATCAACTTCCGACGATTCATCCAGTGATAATGCTACGATTCACTCACTGTTACAATGCCACTACAGTGAAAACCTTGCCTTTCCCATTAATTACTGCATGCATAAAGTTTATTAGGATGTATATACTTATTCAAGTGTTGATAATTAAATAATTTATTACACAGGTACTGCAATTGCTGTCTTAAAATTGATTGTATAAATCATTGTCTGAAAACATCAGGTGGTGACTGTGTAAAACCAGACCATACTAGTGCTTTAAGACCATATTCACTGTATAAGAGCCATAAACACTTTCAAAAATCATAGGGGTTTATTCCATTTAGTTCAGTATAGAGTGTGATGCTGTAGTGGTTTAAGCGCTGCCACACAGCTCACTCACTCACCAGCACCCCCTCTCCCCCCCTCAGCTCCCGGAGGGATGGGAAGGAGAATAAAGAATACAACTCCCACAGGTTGAGATAAGAACAGTCTATTAACTAAAGTGTAACACAAATCACTACTGCTACCACCAATAATGGTAATGATAAAGGAAATAATAGAAGAGGATACAACGGCTCACCATGGACCGATACCCAGCCCCACCCCAGCAGACATCGCTAGCCCTTCTGGGTAACTGCCTCCAGTTACATCCTGGGCATGACGTGCTGTGGCATGGAATACCTGTTTGGCTAGTTTGGGTAGGGTGTCCTGTCTCTGCTTCCTCCCGGCTTCCCTTCCTCCCTGGCAGAGCATGAGGCTCAGAAAGTCCTTGGTCGGTGTAAACATTCTAAGAAGTCGCCAAAACCATCAGTGTTATCACCACTGTTCCCAGACCAAAAATCAAAAACACAGCACTGCCCCAGCTACTAAGAAGGAGAAAAATGACTGCTACTGCTGAACCCAGAACAGATGCTTAACTACTCTGGGTTTCAAGCTGGGACTAACCGCTCTCTGTAAAACTGGTTTTAGATTCTGGGAGATATACATACAGCCTAATGGGGGGAAAAGAGTGAAATTAATTTATAATAAACCAGAAATTATATATCATTACTTAAAAATAACCTGAGCAGACATACAGTAGAAACGAGTATTTTCCGAAGGTAAAAAATTTCTACAAAAAAAAATTAAGTTTTTCGTAGTTGTATTATTGGAGTATGGCAATGGCTATAAACAGATATTTTCTGTCAATTAAAGCAGAAAAAAACCCCCATAACCCAGCAACAAGATCCGGAAAATGGATTTAGGTTTCAGTATCTAAAATTAGATCCTATTCTTTCTCCTTAAAAATTAAATGTCAACTGTGAAGTGGAAACTATAAAAAAAATAATAAGCCTTTTCCATCACTTTTGTAGATTAGACTTGAAAAATTGCATCAGAATAGAATCTGTTTCTTCAAAAAGAAGTAACATTGCTAACTGTTCATTTAGTAGGTCATATTTAGTAGCAAGAAAATGTATCTTCAGAAAGTCCAAGCTGCAAATGTAGCTCTTCCTGCACTCAGCATAGTTATGTTTGGATGCAAGAGAAGAAAAACATAATATATAATTAATCCTTTCATTTATGTGTTATTCTTAAATAATATTCTAGCTGCAGGTGTTATGGTGACCAATTTCTTGTCTTTTTTCCTTTTCCTTAAGAAATGGATCTGACTAAGACAAAGAGTATGTCATGGTTTAAGCCTAGCCGGCAGCTCAGAACAACATAGCTGCCCACTCACTCCTCCCACCTTTTCTCCCCCCACTCCCAGAGGGATAGGGAGAAGAATCAAAAGAATGTAACTCCCACGGGTTGAGACAAGAACAGTCCAGTAACTAAGGTATAACACAAACCACTGCTG
>WYDI02002276.1:0-32989 GCA_009867235.2 Psittacus erithacus
GTGTTCAAGGCCAGGTTGGACACAAGGGCTTGGAGCAAGCTGCTCTAGTGGAAGGTGTCCCTGCCCGTGGCAGGGGGTTTGAACTAGATGAGCTTTAAGGTCCCTTCCAACACAAACCAGTCTGGGATCCTATGAAAGTCAGAAATCACCCACACAGAGGAAGCATCATTCTCCTCTATGGCTGTAGCAGGGCACTTCTACCATTTCCTCTGCCCTAGGTTTTCTCCCAAATGCTATTTCCTCTCCCCAACCAGTTCTCAGTAGTTCAGCGAGGCAGAAAGGGCTGACACCAGCCAAATTCTTCTCTACATTATCTGTGCTTAAAGGCAGTACAGGCAGCTGAGACGTAACTGAATTTCACTGTTCCCCAAGCTGAAATTGGTATATATTGAAGCAGCTCACTCCTTTCTACTGTACTTTGAACTCGTCTGTAATTTGTTCATCTGTGCAAATAGATCTCACTCTGGCAGGATAATTGCAAATATCCAGGTCAGCTTTCAGCACCTGAGCTTACCCTTTTTTCACAGGTCAAGCCCAGCAACCTCAGTATTCTGTGTCCTTTTCTCTGGGCCAGTGCTTGCAACTAAGGTTTTTTCCAACAAAGAGCTATTACAATAAACAATTCCTGGGAACTTCCCTTCAAGAGATGCCATCTTCAGAAACTAGTGCACAAAGAGAGCACTCCTATGTATGTGAGGTAGCAAAGTGCAGTGTCCTCTTCTTCCCATCTGTTAACCATATGAAAAGAAAAATATACTTTAGCTCTAAAGCTGAAGAATTTACTACTTTGTGATTTGAAGGATAACAACCCAAATGAGAAAGAAATTCAATCCCCCAAACCAGCTAGGAGTTTGGGAAGGGATACAAACCCTTACGCCTCAGATAATGTGTCAATTGCTAATAGAAATATGCTACCTATTGACTTCCAAAACCCTTTAAGTATCAGCAAAGCCTAGGCAACAACAGTGATAGACCATAGGGTCAGATGGACCTGGTGTGACTGCTGTTGCCAATGCCACTATCCACTAGAAGCTACAGGGGGGATACAGTCCTGCCAGAATTTTCATCTGAAAAAAACCTGATTTAAATATTTCTGCTATGCCAAAAAATAGTGCATGTACTGTCCCTAGAAAGTATAACATGGTTTATATTCACATTTGCATACTGACTTTATTCTCAATCTCATGCACACATAGATGTTTGATGGCCTAGGACACATGACTAGCTTTAATCATGTTTGGACAAACCTCCTAATTACACATTTATCCTAGCTGTATAGCCCATTGAGTAATTCATAGCTTAATGGGTCTAATTACAGCTTTAACTTCTTTTTCTTTTTTTAATTAGTTAACAAAAGGAATTAAGCCACAGTTCCTTAGAAGCTTAGCTGCTAGTGATAAACCTATAATCTACCAAGTATGTGTTCAACTCTGAACCACCAGATTTACTGTCTAAAGAATCAGATGATCCTTAAGCTTTGGTTATTAAGTATTTGCATTTGAATGTGAAGTAGCTTGTAAGGGTCTCATAAAAGAAGCTGAATACATTCTTCTTCCACATGAGGAACACATGGAGTGATGCCATCACACAGAGTCAACCTAGTGCAAATCACTAGTGTGTGTGCTGAGTGTGCACAGCACCAGTGCAAGCCATGTTTTGAACTGGTGTTGCTGGTCTAAAAGAAGGATCTTTCACACTGCTACAGGAACTGCACCTGCGCCTGCTCCTATATGAGGATACTTACTTGACCTCCTACAGATTCTACATTTAGCTTCTGTAAAAGAGGGCTTAGGACCATGAAATTCCATTTCTGCACTGCTGAGACTTGCCTTCTTTTATTTTATAAACACTATACAACAAGAACATAAACAAGGATATAGAATCAGGGCTTGCATCCTTGTAAAGAAGATGCGCAGAAAGCCATTCTTGCCACTGGTCAGCTAAGATTGCGGCACAAAGCCCAAAGTACATATGTGTGGCATGACAATAAACCAAGGGGAAAGCATTGGAACTGATTTAATTTCCCTGTGTTTCTAGAGCAAACTCAATTAAGCTGCACTGCAGTTATACTCTTGTATTTCTACAGTTGCAGAGTCTTGCACTGACACTATCCAGGGCTCCACAGCAGTCACAAGTGATCAGTTAGATCAGCTGAAGACAGATAAATCTGATATACCATGGGAGTCAGCTCAGCAAAGTCAAACCCACAAGGCTCAAATGAGTGTTTAAGGGCTGCACAACAGTGGTCCCTTTTGACAGCTACACTCATGTGCAAGCATTTCCCTTTCCTGAGCAGAGCCTGTATTTTCTGGCCAGGCAAACACCACACTCCATCAAGTTTTCCCAACCATGTGAGTACTTTGCAGGGATCTAAGTGTTTAAAGAGGACACACCACACCCTTCACTGCAGATACCAAAAGGTGCACCATTAACCATGATGCAAACCAAACTGGGAACATGCTTCTGAGTATCGGGTATTGTGACTAAGAGCATTGGCTCCTCACAGCTCAAGCTCCATCTCATTAGCAGAGAGTCACTAGAGGAGCTGAGCAACGGAATGATGTTACAAATGCATGTGACATATTTGCTTAATCACCCAACACTCCAATTCTCTTAGCTCTCCCAGTAATGAAGGGGTCACCTTTAAGAAGCTGAAAGTTTCCAGGCCAAACAGGATGCTGGCATATCATGAAAGACGAGATGACTTTAAATGATGTGTCTGTATGGATGGCAAAGGCTATAGCAGAAGAGCTAAGCCTAAATACATCATCCACCTCTGTGCACGCCTAAAGCTTTACAGATTTTGAATACATAACCAAGATACCTGGCTTCCATTGGTGGTTACAAGTCCTGGGTTCATACACTTGATAGGAATGCTGCGTCAAATCCAGATCTGGACCACAAAGTCACATGCCCTACCTTTCAAAACATGAGTGGTTCTAACTTTCCACTAATAGAAGGAGAATAAATATTGTAAAGAGCTAGAGGGGGGTTACATTTTTAGTACTGGTGAATTGTTCTGTGCCAGTCCTGAAGAACACGTCTCCCTGTCAAGTCCAGGCTTTTAAGTAATTGGATATTCATGCCAAATTTTGGTCATTTGCTGTATTACTGTCTAGGAGATCTTTGTGCAGGAACAAAGGAAGATGAGTATCTACCTTCATCTACAAGTAATCTTACCTAATCCCCCATGGGGATTGCCAGCACAGGGATCAGAATACCAAAGAACATGGGGGCAGAGCTGTTTGCTGTGATGTTTCTGTGGTCAGTACTTTTCTCCCCGTTAATAGAGTGCATGAGTATTGTTTTCAGGATTTCCTCCTGCCAAAAGTAGTTGATTCTGTTTAAACTCTGGGTGGCACACATAATGACCAGCTGGGGTTCACGCCTGTTTGGAGTCTGGTTGGTGACAGGTTGATGAGTTATCAGCGCTGATGCAGTGCTGTGAGCTATGAGTATTTTATCTGTTTTCTGTAGATACAAGTGCACTTACAAGTTCATGCTACAGTTACCTGTCTGATAAATACAGCTATAAACTTCTCACCTCCAGCATGATGTTCTTCGCTTATCAGACATGAGTCATGCTGCAAGGGTAGGCTGGGGGAGATTCATTGCAGTTGCTGGTGCCCACTGCAGAGGAGTGATTGTGTTTAAACTCCTCTTTTCTTCCCTCTTTGTGTGTGTCATCACTTACCCATAACCACTTTTCAATTCCCACCTCTTTACAACCACAGCTGCCTTTTAAGTCCCTACTGCAGACAACATTTCTTGTAACTTCTATCACCACTGAATTCTATTTAAATTCTACAGGTCCCTCCCTGCAAACTGAACTCCTGAGGCTAAGTCCATCTTTCACCTCCGCTTTCAAACCGCTCTTCTTTGCATGCAAGTCACAGAATCAGAGAATTGTTGAGTCTGCAAGGGACTTCTAGAGATAGTCTAGTCCATGCCCCCTGTTCAAGGTGGGATCAACTACAGTGAGTTGCTCAGGACCATTTCCAGATGAGTTTTGAATATCTCTAAGGATGGAAAACTCACAGCCTTGCTGGACAACCTGTTCCAGTGTTTGACCATCCTCATAGTAAAGATGTTTCTTCTTATATTTCAGTGGAATTTCCTTTACTGTTTGTGCCCATTGCCTCATCTTCTCACTAGTTACCATTGAGAAGAGTCTGGCTCCAACTTTATTGCCTTCTCTCAGGCAATGATACACATCCAAGCAGCACTACAGACTTCCTAGGCATAGAAGCACAGTTCTAGAGTGAGAATGCCACTTCAGCAAACGTAAGCTATACAAAGTCTCAGTTAAACCCAGAGGGCAGACACCATCTCATCTACTATGTCTCTGTGGCATTCACCCTGAACAGGTTTTTCTCCACTCTTTTTCCCTTAAGCCTGCTTGGGCACGGGCAGTTTTACAAGCTTAACTATTTGTGTGCAACTAAGGATGCTTCTCTTACCAAAGGTCTTCCCCTGAACTCTGCCAGGCAGGTCACTAACACTGAAGTGAAAATGCCCTGGGCCTTCCTTCAAGTATTCACACATTTTATTCATACATTGACATTTGTTTTATGCACATATGCTTATTATATGCTGGCTAGAGGTTATAAACATGTTACAGATGAGACCACTACACCATACCAAGATTTAATAGCAAGCTACTTAGTTACTGAAACCTTAGTACAGCTGATTAATTATTTGCTTAAGGGTCAATATATAAACCCTCTGCAATTAGGATGAACTTACAGTACAGCTTCTAAAGCAGGTCTGATTATTCTACAGCATCCATTGGCACTATGTCAAGCACTTCAAAACTTCAGCTCATTTGGATGCATTAAGTATCCCACCAATTCTCAGGTCTGGGCACCTCGCCTTTGAACAACTCCCTTTTGGGAAAATTTAGTTGGTATTCAGAGCCCTGCAAGGAGAAGAGAGACTGCAGCAAGTAGAAAGAGAACAAAATACATATTTAAAACTAGGCATGAGCAAGGGAGATGAAGTGAAGTCCACTCACCTTCCCTTTGATTGGATTCTAGTATTTGCAGTGGCTTTAAATCTCCCAGGTGAGCTGTTCAGGCACATTTAATTGAATGTGGAAAGTTTGATTTAGAAATGTACTTAAGGTTCTGGGTGATTAAAACATCCCTGTTTTATGACATTTGTATTATTATTTAGTACATAAAAATAACCAATAAGGTCTCCGAGATACTCCTGCTTCACTCGTCACATCCTTCAACGAGAAACAAAAGTGTTCAACAGCTGGATACCTACAGATAGGCTCTTAAGTGAAGCAGTCTGGAGAGCAAGACAAAACCAGAACCACCTTGGAAGTGGCCAAGTCTCCCCAGGCACTTGCCAGGATGAGCAGGGAGCTGCTGTTTGCTTTGCAAGTATGAAAACCAGGGCCAAGATTTTCTTAGCTACTAGCAAACTTGAATGTGAAATACCCTTTCGACATTCAAATTGCAGTATCTGAAATGCAAGTTCCCATCAGTGCTCTCCCTGCAAGCCTGTGGTAGTCCTGAGAGACTCTTCTATTGCTTTTCAGTTGTTTCTGGGCAGCACAAATAAAAGAGGGAAAAGAGCAAGCCCAAATGCCATTCCCCATCCAATTAGGTAATGTAATTACAAGACACTGGGTGATGAAGCAGCACCACCAGGTCCTGATAACAGCCTCAGTTAAGACAAAGCAGCATTTTCAGCTTATTCATTGAAGGGTTTTCATCTGACAGACCTGCCGGTGGTAGAAATATTACATGACACTCAAATGGTGGGATTTATGTTCTCCTCAATTTAGCCTCTTGGTCATTAATATCGCACTAATGACAGGGGTCTGCAATGTCATTGAAACGAATGTACCGGATGAGTTTGCTCATTCACCAGAACACAATGTGGTAAAGTGTTACGTGCACAGAGACTTACAAGACAGACCTCAAAGAAAAAGGCTGATCCTTTCAAATACATCACAGGGATCAAAACCAGCCCCCTGTTACCAGTGCCTGCTAGAACATTGAGTTAAAGCACTTCTTTTCATCCCTGTGGCCCTGGGGTAAGACAGAGGAGCCAGTAGCATCTCATACGGCTGCAATAGTGGTCATTTATCCGTGTTACAAAACCACTACATGCAGCTCAGCCAGAATGTATCTTCCTAAACTGTTCCCCTGAGAACCTTAATAGTTCTGGGTTGGAAGCAAACTGTTTGCTTTTTGTTTCAGATCTGTCAGGTGGGACACACTTATCAGCACTTGTAGCAAATATCCCCGGCATTAGGCGCTATCACCATCCTCTTCCTGAGACATGCAAAGGCTACCATAACATCATCACAAAAATAAGGACTGGGACAACTACAATGTGCTTTTGCAACTGTGAAAACAATGCAAAGCTCTTGACACAAGCACAAGTTTTGCAATGGTTACAGCTGGAATGTGGCCTGGTGTACATAAAACCAAAGGATGCTCACAGACAGGAACTGGGTGCTGTGTACCAGCCACAGATGAGTCATAAGTGAAGACTGAATCTTGAATCTAGCATCCCAGCTATAAACAGACAGCAGGTTTTCCAGAACAGATAGTTACAGGCATTGGTACATAACACTAAGAACATCTTCACCTTCAGTGATGGCTTATAGAGATGAATGAGGTCTAACCATAGGAACCCAATGGTTTGTTTCACACACTGTTTGGTTTGGATCAATTCCTACACTGAAACTTAATCAAATCCAACAGACATTTCTGGTTCTTGGAGAGCACAGCTCCATGTTCCCGTCTCTTAACTGCAGAAACTATGATTCTCAGCACCCTGTGAAAAAGGCATTAGTCAACCAAGATATCGGGGTAGGAATGTTTTGCCCTAATGATATACAACTTCAAGGGCAGAGCAAGTTCTGAGAGTCAGTGAAGGACATATTTTAATGCAATGCCTCAAGGTTTAAATATGAAATTATCACAAAGTTACAGTCACAGAAACTTTCCCTATACTGCTGGTTCCACTGATTCTCTCATATTGGCTTTGCATGTGCTAGAAGTTTAAATGCACCAACAGGTCAGCTTTTTTGGGCAACTTTGCTGAAAAACCATCCAAATGACCCCAAACTCTGAATGCTTTTTCTTCCTGCATTCTGTTTTCACACTTCTCTGGCTTGCTGACTCCATCAAGATGCAGAAGCACCCACGTACTGTGAGAAAGGCTGACCTTGCAGTATGTTTGGCCTACATGTGAGAGATGTCTCCCTTTTAACATCAGATTCCCAGAGAGAAACATCTCCTGATTCCTTCTACCTAGCAGCTTCTTATTCCTGCTCATCTCTGAGCAGTTATTATACTGCTGGCTGAAGCATTACTAATTGGCAAGGTTTTGTCATGCTGTAGCTCCATTTCATTGTCTAAATCTAGCCTATTTGACAAAATGACAATCCTATTGAACTATATTAAATGCATTTGCATGTTTTGTCACTATCTTTTCATGAGTCTTTGTCAATCATGTTTTCAGACATGATGATCAGCACCATTCCCAGGGATTTTCAGCTCAAAGTCTATTACATGGGGCTGAGATTGGTACCCTGGTTCAGCGCTATCTGAATTGCAAATGCAGTAGAGCATGTGAACTTTATGCATTTAAAAGAAATGTCAACACTTCAAAAGACTAACATAGCACCTGATACTGAAAGACATTTCCCACCTTCACATGATTTGTGCATTACTCAGAACACCATGGTCCTTTTCTTAGCCTTTATTCATGATCCAGGAGGCCACAGATGGTGTGTGCTGCTGAAGAAACACTTACACTCCTATAGTATAACTGATGCTTTTGTCTCAGCAGGTAACCAAGAGCTCAGCCAAAGAAAGGCTCAAATCCACACTTCTGCATCTGAACACAGGCTAGAGGCTGGGTAACACTTGCTCCTGCATCCTGTTTTTCAGAACAACTTTTAAGAACCACCAAGCCCCTGTTAATACAAAGCTTCGATTTGTTTTCAGGCCTCCTAATGAGCCTAAATCTGGGTTGAATGAATTGTTTTCTTTGTCTGTGAGGCACCATTAACCAAACTCTCCTGAAGCATTGTGCTTCTTTCCAAGTCACAAGCCTCAAGAACACAAGCCATAAGCTGCCACAATTATATCCATGCTAAGCCTATGTCAGCTTACACCCTTAAACAAACAGTAATGTTTCTCCAGACCAGTACTGAAACATCCCAGAGCAGCAAGAAGGACATGTTTTACACAACCAACATGGCATCCTCTTGATACCCTCAATACACAATTACCTGGGAAACTTATTTCTGAAGGAACAGGAGGATCCTCTGGTGCCGTCCAGACCCTGCAGTAGTGACTTGCTTTGCCTTCAGACCTCCTCTGACCAAGCCAGACTTCCCCACTACTGAAGCACAGCAGGCAGCCATGGAGTTGCAATGGGAACGGCTTGTGTTCCTCAGGTCACAACTACCACTGCAAGGATCATATTGAGATAATAGGAAGTTTTATAATTCCTTATTCTATGTTTTAATATATGCTTGGGGACTTACATGCAGCATTACTTGTTTTTTTCCACCACTTTAATTCCCCCCCAGCTGATTCAATACCAGTCTATTTAAGAAGTATTTTACCTTTCTTCCATTCCTAGGATGCTTTGAATGAGGCTGAGCTTAAGATAATGGAATAATTATTTATAAAGCATAATGCTAAAGCACTGTAGAGACTTCCAGTAAGACAGGGCTGAAGCAGTAAGACATCCCCTTTGTGTTCCATCAGCATGCTGTGGGGTTAGGCCTTTGCTGAAGCATGACAAGCAGAACACACATTTTAAGAGACAACACAAGAAGAAGGAATGCTTCTAAGACATGCACAGCCTGGCAGTGAAATAAATACTCCTTCCTTCTGCCTGCTTAGCAAATAACCAATCCAGGTGAGATTTCCTGCTCAGGCACAATCAAAGCAGGACAGGTGGGATGAGAGCTAGAGGCTGGCATTGCTTCCAGCCCACTCATTAACTGACAGAGCAGCTGAACTTTCCTACTCTGCAACCTAGAGACTATAAACTCAGGTTTCTGCATAAAAATGGGACAAAGCTGTCAAGGTCCTTGGCCTGTAAAGACTTTTCACACTGGTACCATGGTCCACAGCTGCTATCTTGAGGCATTTTCATGATCTAATGAAACAGCATCAAAGGTAAGCATATTGATTTAAAAAGATGTAGAGTCTGCCTCAATTCCCACAAAGACACACAAAAGGTTCTCATAGACTTCCAAAGGAGGAGCTGAATCAGAACCACAATCACAGACCCTGTGATAATGATTTTAACATCCTACAGTACCCCAGATAACAACGGGTCACTCAAAAAGGGGCAGACAATTATAGGAAGCCCCCACTGAGACCCACTGCAAATTGGCATTAAGCCTCAAGCCTACTTCTTGATCCTTTCCCAGCACAGACCTCTGTCCACCTGCTCTAGAAAACGCCTGAGCTCTGAGGAGGAGCTCTGACATTTCAGTGCAAATTGCTGCCTTAATTTTAATGAACCAGCAAGAGAAGCTTCTGCAGCAGCACGGGTCAGTTCAGGTGAATCATGACACTCGGCAATAGAAGCATCTCTTCTTGTAGCATCCACAGTGCTTGATTCAGATATTTAATGATTTCAGACCCCTTAATGACTAAAGAGTAGATAGCAGAAGGCAGGAGGCACACTTAATGAACATAACAGTACATGACTGAGGTGATTGGAGAAGTTTAACAGGACGTGGTGCCAGATTGACCTGACCTAGGGAAGGTGTTATCTTGATTATTCTCAGGTCCTGGAGGAGAGAACAGAACTGCCCCTGCTCCAGACACACTGCAGACAAGGAATGCAATGTATGGTACAGATATTCCTTAGGACAATTTCTTGAAGTTCATTTTCCTCATCACATGAATAAGCTTTCTGAGTAAGCTGTGGAACTGCACGGCCTCTCACCTGGCAGCCATCACCAGCCCTATTTTCAGTAACTCTTCCCAGATGCTTTACAGATACAGAGATGCAGATACTGAAGGGGAGAAAACAGCACTCAGAGCAGAATCTACACCACTTCCATTTCTGCTAACACCTATGAACAGCCTCCTTCTCTCACTGATTGGGTTTTTGGGGGCTGCTGCTCTGAGAACACCCTAACCTGATTTTTATTTATAGTTTCCCTTGTAAAAGGGACAAATAGAAAGGGACAAGGAATACAAAGCAGCTTGGAGACAAATAACAAGACAGCAATTCTGCAGTCGATTTCAACAAGCTGCAACTTGCTGCATCTATATATGTCTTGTTGCATCTATATCAGTCTTTTCCCATCTCTTCTGTCCTAGGTCAGCAAAATCTGAGGGAAGGAGGACCCCAGATTCAAGAGTTCAAACCATTACATTTGTCTGTGCAAGAGATGCTGCTCTGAAGAGCAGTTTCCCACGCAGTGTTTGATATCAACTGTGCTGAAGATGCTACCAGACTTGACAAATGCCCAGCTCAGTCACTGCTTCGTTATTGAAGGAATAAGCAGTAGCATATTTCTTCCCTACAATGCACCTTACATTATCTGTAGTACAAAAAGAAGTGCAGTATAAAACAGAGATGAGAGCCCTTAGCCTTTCCCTCTCTCCTCTGAGACCTCAGAGCCAACTAAATGCAGCATGGCACCCATCTCCACCTGGCACCCACTGATCCCCCACAGCAGCTCTCCTGTGGTGAGGAGGGAGCCCAGATAGCTGGGGAGAAGACAACACATATAGATTGCCACGTCTCATCTTGACAGAGCAGAGGCAAAGCAGGAGTAGCTCCAGCTCCCGGGCAGTGCAGCAGGACACTGTACCAGCATTACACTCACAGCCATCACAGCAGCACTTAGTCACTGGAATGTTGACGCCACTGGCAGACAGAATAGCTACACTGCGGTAGTGTATTGCCCACCCTAATCTCTTCCTCTGTGTTAAGAGAGGACACACTGGACTCTATTTTTCCTGAGCATCTAACAAAGGGCGAGCATGCAGCAATCCAAATGTCAACAGCATATGCTCAGCTGTGGGGCTTAAGTACCCCATTAAAGGCTGACAAACACAGCAGGGCCAGCAACAGTTGTGAACGCCCCATGTCAGTTCCAACACCCACTCCTGTACCAGCCACACAAGCTGTTGCAATCACAAGTGAGGGAAGGGATTGAGTGTGTGTGCAGCAGACTTCACACTGGAGAATCCCTTTTGCCTTCTGTCTGAAAGAGAGGTCTGATCAAAAAATAATAGGCTGGCCCAGTGGGATGTACACATTCCAGTAATTCATGGAGACTTCAAATACAGCAGTACCCTTCTTACATACAAAATGATGGCTTGGGGCTTTTAGTTTTGTTTGTTCCTGGTTTTCAAACTGTAGATTTATCTTACTCAGTGGAGGCAAAGGAACAGAAGCTGTATGTTTTATAATACAACTTCTGTCAGAGTACAAGAGACTAAAGGCTTTTTCTTCCTTGGAGTGAATCATCCTGTGCAGGGAGGTGGGGCTGGTTTATGTTTTTAAAATTAACCCAGCTAACCATTTGTTCCATACTGCGCATAATTTGCTGCTTCTCATTGAGCACTCCTTGAAAAACAGGCTTTGGAAATAAATGTATATCTGGCACGTCTGAAAGACAGGCCTTTAGCAAGCACTGCAGGCTAACTGCAATTCCACAGTGGACTATTTGCTTCCTCTTTCAGAGATAAATCAAAAGGAGAGGAAAGGAAAAAAAGGAAGCACTAGTAGAAATACCTATCCTGATTAACTTGCAGTAGGAGCAAAAAGGTTTGAGCATGTTAGCTAGATCAACATTCAAACAGAAATATTTACCAAGAACTGGGGGATCCAAAAGCACATTCCTGGTTTACCTTGTTAATTAGTTGCTTTTCCATTTCCAAACTTTCTCCCATCTGCAGCTCTGATGTCTCCCAGCAGACCCACATTACCACAGCCTGGTTTGGTTGATTATTAGGTACACTTGGTCTCCCAATTTAGTGGAGCCTAACTACTTAGCAGAACACTTTGCTCATCTGTAAAACAGCATCTCTACACAGAGCTATGCTTTATTCAAGATATTTACATGGGAAATAGCAGTATTTCCCAAGACTGACAGATGTGGTACCCAAGTAGCCAGAAACAAATGCTCACCACATGGCCTGATCACTCCTGATAATCAAGTTGCTTCATGTGAAACTGTTCAGAAAGAAAGAAACGGTGCAAGTGGGATTACAGGCTCAATCCCAATGACATCCTGGAGTATAAACCAGCTCAAGATGATCAGCCACCACCCAGGCAATCAGACACAGTGCTCATCAAAATGCTATCTAGAGAAAAACCTGACTACTTAATTAAGCAGAGTTTATACAGAAGCAGAGGAAGAGAGACACACATTTAGCTTTTTGCATAGATGGAAACACATCTTGGTTAAAAAACTCCATGAAGATGGTGGGCTCAGTGCATTTCTTTGGTATATGACTCTAATTGCACAGCAGCTTACATATTTTTTGCTGATTTATTATGCAGCATGAACCACCAACCAGCAAATATTGTCTCCAAATTCTTGCCCAAGGCCAAAAAAGATACAAGAAAGGGCTTTGCAAGTGAAAGTACCAAAATCTGGGTACTCACAGGTACAGAGCTGATGAAAAAGCATGCAAAGAGGGAGCTCATTTCTAAGAGGCGTTTTTACTTAGAAAGTACAAATTAAGACATATACATACTTTGTTGAAGTTTCTCTAAATGGAGTTAATCTAGAGACATACCTAAATATGGACCAACTTTAATTTTCCAGTAATAAACAAGTTTGTAAATGATTATTTTATGCAACTTTTAGCTTAGTAAGTGCTAAACAATGTTTTAGAGCAGAAATGTGCAAGTACCTGAGGCAGAGAACTCATTTCTTATTTTTCCATAGAGAAACTGTACACTTATCTAAATTGTCGAATCACATTATTTGACAGAGTATAAAGTGACCTCACTATTGTCTCAGGTCTTGTTACTTCTGATGATTTTCTTTAGCTAAACTTATGATTTCTGTAACTATTACCTCCTATATACTCTGGAACTCTCCTTAAATTTTGGTTTTATTTTCTTTTTTCCTTGTGAGAGCCCATTATTTAGTTCTTTAGTAGCTATTAGCAGATGAGAGATTCATTCCTTATTTATTTGACTGTCATTATTCCATGTTAAAAGCCCCAAGATTCTTGGTAATAACTAACTACAGATATTTTAATAAGTGGTTACAAACCTTAATGCAGTACTTTCTAGCAACTACATTTCTGCATGGCATGTATATCTCATTCCCTGGTTTATCTGCCAGTTTTCAGTCGTTACCTTTTTAAGCCAAAGAGCATGAAACAGCATTTAGACAGTATCTTAGTTGAACTGCTTCATTGAGCTCAAGCCTTTTGTGCTGGTTTTGCCTTAGAGAGATTTAATTTCCTTCATAGTAGCTAGTGTGGGGCTATGATCTGGATTTCTGTTGGGAGCTGTTGACAGTATAAAGATGCTTTCTTTACTGCTCAGCAGTACTTACACAAAGTCAAGGCCTTTTCTGCTCCTCACCTCACGCCACCAGTGAGGAGGCTGGGGGAGTACAAGAAGCTGGGGGGACACAGCTCGTACAGCTGATCCCAACTGACCCAAGGGATATCCCAGACCACATGGCATCATGCTCAGCATATAAACCAAGGGGAAGAAGAGGGAAGGGGGGAATGCCTGGAGTGATGCCCTTTGTCTTCCCAAGTCACCATTACACACGATGGAGTCCTGTTGTGCTGGGGAAGGCTGAACTGACTGGCCATGGGAAGTGCTGAAAGAATTCCTTGTTCTGCTTTGTTTGTGCAGGGCTTTTATTGTAGCTGTTAAACTGCCTTTATCTCAATCCAGGAGTTTCCTCACTTTTACCCTTCCGATTCTCTCCCCATCCCATCAGAGGGGAGTGAATGAGTGAGTGAGCGGCTGCATGGGGCTCAGTTGCTGGCTGGGGTAAATCCATGACATTCTTTTTGGTGCCCAGCCTGGGGTCTAAAGGGTAATGAGAGCATTTGGATTGTTTTCCTTTAAGGGTCTAAATTTCAGATAGGAACTAATATTAGCAACACACTGCCAAGAACCTTTACAAATGGGGTGCCTTCAGAGTCCACCAGCAATGTAGCTGCATTCTGCCTTTGTTAAGCTGTCTCTTTCCATTTGCACTCCAAATTTGAACTGTGTGGATGTGTACTCTCTTTAACCACACAGCGATTGTGTGCATGAGGCACTAGAAACTGTTAAAGTTTGAAGAAGGGCAATCCCTGAAGACACAGTTTGGTATTTCTACTGCCTGGCTATTATTCCTCGCCTAGTTCAGTATTTTTGCTGCTGCCACATAGAAGAGTTTTCTGTACAGCTTTACATGGGCTCAGCCTCTGCCAACTTGCTCCTTCTAGCCCTGTGTTTTCATGTTGACTTGGATGTGAGTACTCATCTACTTATAGTAGTCTTAATACTGCTTTTATTTGTGCCAGCAAAGAGTTTTTGCTATTTCAGCTCCCAGCCTTCCTCCCTGACAAACACACAAACTGTCTTCAAAGAAAGAAAGAAAAACACTGAGAAAAGAGCCAGTGCTTTGCTCCTTAAGTGAATCCTAGAAGACAAAGATCAGGAAAAATGTCTGGTTAGTCACTACATAAAGAAAACGTTGCATCAGCTCTTCTCTGACCTTTCTTCATTAGCACTTCAGGAATTCACCTTTTTCAATGTGGTATGTCTTCCCAATTAGAGATCAGAGCTCCAAAAGGGATTGTATGTAAAGCTGGGGTTTTTCTTAAGACCTGGCTCAAGTGCTGCAGCTACCGGGTAGAGCAAATCCATACAGCAGCTGCAGAATTCTCCGTATCTTCCTGGAGCTGGTAACAAGAACTGGGCATGAGACTTCTGGCTTAAGAAATAAGTCTTCTGACAGAGCTGTGGATCACAGTAAAATCAAGACAGGGGATTTTCCTCAGCACTACGGTGGTTTTTGGCCAAGTGTGTAGTTTGGGTCCAGAGTCAGTGCTCATGCCAGTGCAGGAGGATTTAGTACGGGTCTGGCTATTTTGATCTTGTCTCCCTTGTGACTTCCAAAATATTGGTGTTTGGATTCCAAACATAATCCAGCTTTATAAACATTATTCTCCCTTTCTTTGGATAACAATACTCCATTTCCACTCTGAGCTCCTGCATACTGACCCTACTTATTAATCCCATGACTACTTCAGCAAATAAGCCTCAAATCCTTAAACTGAAAATCAACTCTGAGAACACAGATTACATCAATCCAGTTCCGGTGTTGCATTACTTGCTACTACATGACTAGGTCCATTGCAGAGAGACTGATGAGAATCTGAGCATGAATGTGTGTTTATAACATGAGAAGTCATTTTTAGCGGGTAATTGGTTCCTTCATGAAACGCTTCCCTCTTCGGGCTCTGCTCACAGCTGCTTGTGCAGAAAGTTAGATTAAAAATAAATACAATGAAAAAGAAAGAAATCCAAAAAAGCCTCTTTGTTTTGCATGGAAGGTGTTCTTTTTCTCTGGAAAAGGCACTTTTCTGCCAATTATAAACCAAACCAATTTACTGAGTTAAAGGCTTCCACATTTGGCCATATGCATTTTCCTTTCGAAACGCAGCAACAATCAACCCAACATGGAAGGCAGAGACGTGTGACTGCCACTGCCCACTTTAGGTGGAAATTCTCTTTTATTAGAAACTGCAGAGCACGTGGGTGGGCAGGAGGGAGCAGGGTGGAGAAGTTCAGGCCCTGGTTGTCATCCTTTGGCGTGACCACAATGCCTCAATCTCTGGAATGCAGCTGGAAAGAGAGGATGAGGAATGCCCCTTCCTCCCTTGGGAAAATCAGTCTGATGATGCCAGGAGCTGTGATTGGTCTCTCCAGGAATGCTGCCACCTGCAGCAATTAAACCTCCTCTCTACCATGACTGAAACAAGAGGATACATTTTTCCCTAGAAACTGTCAGATCATTGTTTCCTCCAAGTGTCTCTGACATGCAAGAAAATGGATGCAACAAGGAGTCCTCAAAGTGGGGTTTTGTGGCTGCCCTGAAAGCAGGTGAGGGATGCTGTGCATTGCCTGACAAAATTAAGTGAGCCTGACAACTCCATCATGAGTTCCTCAGTTATGTCCATCAGCTGGTGTTATAGGAGCTGAATCTGTGTCTAATCTTCATGCTATCATCCACCTTCACTGCCTTTGGTGGACAGGAAACAGCATACGCATAAACCTACTGATGGATGCATTTGTCATTCCACATTCCACAAGCAGACTTGCCAACAAGCTCCAATGACTTCTGTTAGACATCAGAAGACAAGAGAACCACTATGCAGCCATGGATTCTTTTTCTTCCCAAGTCTTTTTCAAAGCCTTTTAAGGTTTCATTATGATCTCTCTCACAACAAAGCCCTTATGTCAACAGAAGCTCTTGCTTTTCACCTGGTATTTTTTAAGAATCAATTGAATCACAGAATAGTAGCTCTCACAGTTAAGAAAACACAGTTACGCAGCTCACACTTCGCCCACAAAAGGTCAGATAGTGCAACATGCTATATGTTAAATATACACAAGAGAGATACACTCCCCTTGAGAGCACTGTGATGCCTTTGCAAAGATCTTACCTGTTCAGTGATGAAGGAGCTTGAAAAAGTGACAGCTGACCAGAAGAAGATGCCACAGCTGAGAATGATCTTTCTGTTGAAACGGTCCCCAAGGTAGCCAAAGATAGGGGCTGCAACCATGAAACTGCAGATGAAAACTGCAAAGGAGGAAAGAAGCGTTTAATAAACATCAGGCCAAGACCATGAAAACTAATTTTCTGCAAGCTAAATCCCCTAGAGAGCAGTTCCATTTAATCAGACGTTCTGCAGCCCTGACTTACAAAGCTGCGCATTCTGAAGGGCTTTCAGAAGTCAGTGCCACTGAACTGGTATTACATTTGAAAGCACCAGCCCTCAAAGTCCACTGTGAGCTCAGATGGTGAAAACCGCACCAGAATATGTTAAGAGCTTTTGCCTAAATGTCATTGAGAAGGTGAAGTAGAGGTTGGAAGGCGTTTTGAGCAAACAGAAAGCAAGGCAAGGGCTCTTTGCTGGCTATGGCAGCGCTGACCAGAGAGATCCAGGGCACAGAAACTGAAGTGCTTTCATCCTTCCTAGCAGGATTTTAAGGCAACCATAAAACAGTTAGGGAAAACCAGTAAACACTGATTCTGTCCTACTGGCACCAGCCCTGTAGTTAAACAACTCCTGTCTCCTTTTTAGGTCCATTCACTAGCACTGAACTTGTATTTAAACCCATCTTACTAAAAGAAAGAGTTTTAACCTACAAAGCCCTAACAGGCCAGGAGCATCCTTAGCTGAAAGACTACAAATTCACCTTTTCCCTTTGCTTCACCCTCCAAAATCCCAAAGCATTTACCCAAGACCTTCTGTCATGTAGGAATGAGGTTCTTGATAGAATAAACTCTCTGAAATCTCTTAAGCTTCGGAGTTCACTCCTTCAGCTTCGTACAAAAGAATCTGGCTAGTGAGACCATTGAAATCACCTGAAATGAGGCACTCCCACCATATTAATGATTAAGTTGGAACTTGGCAGAAACTGCCAGGTATTCAGCTGATTTATACCTAGCTTTGATTGCACATAAGAGATTTTGATGAGAGCAGCTACACCGATTTTACTGCTGTGTCATATGAGCTTTTTCACTTCCACTTTCTTTGGCTCAGCAAATGCAGAGGGATTTGGGTGAGACACCAGAATACCTTGAGATCCCTCTTCAGTCGTAGTTATGACTGTAGTTATCAGGTAGCTCTTGGGTGGCCTTTTAGCATTGTCTAACCCCAACCTTCTACCTTTTATTGTGTAAAAGGGGCGAGGGGAATAGAATAGGAATGAAAAGGCAAGAGCAGAGGACACACACCCCTTTGGTTGGAATGCATGCATAAAATTAAGGTGATTAAGAACCAGATTATTAATTTTTCATGGATGATGATATACAATAGCTCAAAAATATGCAGAAAGAATGCTGAACTATGGAATTCTCTAAATGCCTCTTCTTTTTTTAGTACATTAAGATGTGAAAGCTGCTCTGTAAGAAATACATACCCATTTGCATCTGTATTTTGTGAGCCATATAACTGTATATCAATTTTGCACTGTGATATTTGACTGGAATTACAGATTTACTCCTTTTCCATTGTGAGTAAAATAAATAGAGACAATACAAAAGTGCTGAGACATGAAAAGAAACATGCAACATTATAGCACACATATTTCAATACAAATGCCATGAACAACATGGTTTTATGCTAGCATATAAACTGTATTGATAGAACACTCAGTCTCTGCATCTATCTCCAAATCCTTATGCAAACAAAACCTGTTGAGCAAAACTAGGAGCATTTACCCAGTGTTTTCTTCTCTTGTGTTTTAGAGAGAAACTACTCAGCTGCCCAGAGACCCCACTTAGCACTCTGTCACCAGGAAACCAGCCCCATGTCTATGGAGCTGACCCCATTTAAGAAGACCTCGTGCTCACCCACCCCAGCAGCACAGTCCAGCTCCCTTCATCCCTGGTGAACTTGGCTCTGGTAGTCCAGGAGTGCTTCACAAACCCCTGCTCTGCAAAGGTACATCTGCCCTGACCCCAGTTCAACAAGGCATTTTGGTACATGCTTATACCAAGCTCTTTAGGGCCATCAATTCCATGATTAAGTGCTTTCCTGAACTAACATCCAAGCGCTCAGCACCTTGCAAATCTGGCGGAGCAACCTAGCACAAAGGATATGTGACTGTGGATTGGGAATGAGAAGCAGAAAATGACTCTGACTCGTACAGAGCAGTGTGCCCATTGCAATTTGACCTTACCCTTGGAAGGACACTGAAATCCATTAATCTCAGAATCAGATATTCTGACATTTTTATGAGGCAAAAAGACATGAAGCTACAAAAGCTTCTGAGGGAAAATTAGAACCATCCAAGTCAGCATGCCACGATTTCAAATGCCAAAAAACCTGACTAATTCAACTCTGAGACATGAAGGGGGTGAGCCAAAATTCGCACCAATTATCAGCTTCAGTCACCTCTAGATCACAAGCACAAAACCTCATTTTGGAACATGGGCAAAAGCAGGCAAAAAGCACAAACCTCTTCTTTCCAATAAAACAAACCAAGAAGAGACAGTCCAATGCCTTTCCAGCTGGCGCTCAAATCCCTTTGGAGAATGTATTTTTGGAAGCTTCTGAACTGAGCTGCATGCTTTGTCACCAGTAAGGAGCTGACTTGACAGCTCCACAAGGTGTAAAATGAAAGGACAGCAGAACCTAATAAATAATTGGTAATGGAACACAGCTGTCATTGTAATAAATGCAATTTATATCAGAGTATTTATGACCCAAATATGCATCAGAGCATGGAGTGACTCAAATAAATGCAGAATATGATGTCCGCGTTGGTCTGTCAAAAGGATCTGCCTGTTACAGCATTTCCCATGAATCAATTTTGACAATTACTCCTGCAAATGACGGATGAGACTCCTGAACACCAGGCTGGGTTGGCAGAACAGAGGTGAATGAATCTAGGGCACGTTACCATTTAGGATGGAAACCTGAGTTCCTTTAGTTGAGGTTCTGTTCAACTAAACACCACGAAGAAGAGATCTCATCCAGAAGACAGAACACAGCACATTCAGTTGGAGAGAGGCAGCAGAAACAGGATTGATCTGTAGAGGAAGACGGCTAAAGCATAAGGTAGAGGGATGCATTTCAGGAGTGGAGCCTGAGCACTTACACCAGCCTCTTCCTCAGCGTTTCTGCTCCTTGCACTAACCCAGTTAATACTCAAGGGACACCACAGCAGCTGCTGCTTCAGCTCAACCCACTGCCACAAATCTTTTCTATTAGGAGAGCATGTGACAGAGGCTGGCATTTCATTTGCCTCTTCCCAATCAACAGCTCCTCTTCCCATTTACACTTGAAGCCACCTCAGCTCTTGAAGAGATGTGCTTTGCAAGCCAGGGCTCAGTTAGAGATCCATTGGGATTTGGGATCAGCTCAAAGTGACTGTTTGGAGCAGCTGTGTGCAGGTGTAGCTATGTCAGTCACTATTATATATGCCACGCAGCTAACTCCTCTTGCTAAGTGATCTCCATCAGTGCCAGCAGAGGTGGCTCAGTCCCAGCACTGGGTGGAGCTGAGATACATTTCTGCAGGAGCAAATTATTATGTGAGCTAAGGATGAATAACAGACACATAATGAATGCCATCCCAGGAGGGAGGTTCTTTTAAGTACAGGTATTTTCAACAGCAGATCCTATTTGTCTTTCTGCTTCCCTTTGTGGCTGAAATGCTGGTTATGGTGAGAATGCAGGAAGAGTCTAATTGCCCAAACAGGATGGCTGGGTGGCTATTTCTGCCCCGGAATGCCTGTCGCACCCTGTACAGGTGCACAGGCAGCCAGCACTGCCCAGCTTTTCCGTGCACGGCTGGAATTACAACAATGTGCAACCTAAAAAAGAAGCCCTACAAACCTTATACTTCCCACCCAAACAGCCCCCAGAGCAGGAAAGCATCCTCCTCTGCTGCCCATTTCATGTACCTCCAGTCACCTTTCAGGGACTGTGGCCAGGGAGCTGCTACTTACCTGCTGCTCCTTTCAGGAGCTGTCTGTGTAGCCTTTGGAAAAGTAAACCCCCAGAGAGTGGAAGCAAAGGAGATGAGGGAGAAACTGTAGACTATAAGTCACAAAAAGCTCCTGCCCACTGGAACCAGACTTCATTGCTTTTATTGCTCTCTTCTTTCCCTGTAAGCAAAGATTTACCAGCTTGACTCTATGACTGTTCCCTGAAGCAGCTCTGACCCATCAGCTTCCCACCCCTGGATTCCAAAGACACTGTTCCCTCTGTTTTCACTTGCCCCTTTCTTATGTGGACTGATCAGCCCTTTCCATCTCCTGCTTCTCCTGCCAGCAGGTCATCCACGTAGTATAAGCAAGAAGAAAGGCATTGACAGAGGCACAAGCAGAGCTTGAACTTCCTCTGTTACTGGAAGGTTCATAGGATGACAGGCACCTCCAGGAAAAGATCCAGTCTTTCATTTTTCACTTCAAGTACAGGGTTTATTTTTACCTGACACAAATAATGCTAGAAAGGTTCAGGTTCAGATAAAAATAACTCCCTCTCTACACAGGGGTGCTCAACAAGAAAAATATAGTGGCTATCTTTGAGCTCTGAGTCAGCATGAAACCATATATACCTGTCTAATTGAATGCTGACAATGTGTTTGGCTCTGTGCAAGGCAAATCGAGACAGCCTCTGCCTCAAGGGACTGGCAATCCATTTAGACATGGCACAGAACTATGTGCTGTGAGGTTGTTAATATTTCCCCAACAACAAATTTCCAAACAATGAGAACACCTCAACACCCAGCTCTCTCTGGATGGGATAATTTATGGGTGTGTACAAGCACAGTCCTGCTCTTGCTGCATGAGACACTGCCCTGCTGGGGTGTCATCGAACGACTTCTCCAGGGACTTTCGGTTGTGGATATGGAGGTTTCTCAAGCTGCTGATGGGACCAGTTGCCATCTACCTGCAATGGTGAATAAAGACTCTCCCGATAGCCCAATCAGCTCTTCCATTTCAAAGACATGTTTTTGCAATGCTATATTTCCATTTCCATTACAGTTTTATGCTTTAATAATGCTACTTAACACATACATACACAGCACATTTAACCACAGTGAGGCCTGGGACAAGCCAGAAAGGAAGTTAAACATCATTAATTTCTACTTCAAGGCTGAAGGAAGTTCAGACACAGCAATGTGACCTACCCAAGATGAACTACAGAAATCTTGAAGCTGTGCAGGTCTTCAGCTTCAGCAGTGTCCTGTTCACAAGACCATATCTATGCTAGAGGTATTTTTGAAGGTCTACAGTTACACTTGAAGGGGACTTTTTTTCCCTATAGCACCATGCAAGCTAAGCAAGAGCAAGGATCCTTTCTTGCTACTTAGCCACTGAACCTGATAGCTCAGACACAGCATGGTGACATGGCCGGGGCAAAAGTGATGCCTGACTGCAGGACAACCCAAGGCCCTAGGACTGAAAACATTCATCCTTTGATGAAGATGAATTCTTACAATACAATTGCTTGTACAAAATATCACCCTCCAAATCACCGGTATCACAAGCTCTGCCATAGGTACACGCTGTTACATCACTCTCCACATGGACTTTGTTTTACTTCATTTCTAATTCAGCAGCCAACAGATGGATCATGTTGCTGCACTTCGGCAAGTGCGAAACACAAGATCACTGGCTTCCAGACTATCATGCAGACTAGAAGTTTCTGACAAGTGCGAGGAGCTTTGAAACATACCATCAGTTCCGTATGTCGTGCAAAGCTGTCATACACTGACAGCATCAAACAGGAGAGCGCTTAACACACCAAATCAATTGGACTCAAGTATTCAAATGTTTGGCTTGGATGTGGCCTGAAATGCTCTCCTGGAACAGCCCACAGTACAAGATGAAATAGAGAATATCATAAATGTTTTGTGTGCTTGTGTTCTCAGCAAATTAATGAAGAGAAAAGCAGTGCTTTAAAAGGTGTGGACATAATTACTCACACTTTGCATTTCTACAGTAGCTCTTTGTTTGGCGGACACTCTAGATTGTGTTTCCCTTATTGCTGATGCTACTCATCAGAATCCAAGCTCCAATCTTGTCTTCTCTGCAGGGAGCACATTGCACCATGAGATGCCAGGTTTTTCATTAGAACAAACTGATGTAAAATATAAACAACATGTTTAGGATGACTATATACATCCAGAGCTGACACACATACCTACAGTGAGAAGGCAGCTGCTGTAGGATACCACTCAATTTCATTTGCTGTGACGGAGTCAGAACCCAGTGACAAAAACATCACTTACAAAGACAGACAAGGCCTGAACACAGCTTGCCTGGCAATGCTATGATTGACTCAACAACACACAAGATAGAGCCTTTGGAAGAATCCAGTACCGATAATTCCATCCCTTTTCCTCTCCAGATTCTTCCCAAAATTAGCCCTTATATTCCCAGCAAAGGAAATCCTGAAAGCCGGCTTTGTTCACCTTAGCCAACAAGAATAATTGCTTCAGCGGGAATTGCTGGGAAATCCACTCTTTGGAAACATAAAATCATATAAGAATAGCTAGAAAACCAGCCCAATAACACTCTAATAACACCTGAGCTTTGAGAGGAACTGTACTGGACAAAGAGAAACCACTGTGGTCAAATATAAGTAATTGCTGTCAAAACTGCCTTACATAGTATCAATGGATCATTGATCCATTCCATGGTGAGTATGGGATATTATAGGTATGAGAGGTATTTTACTCACTCTACATTGTTGCATAGGGATGGAGAAGTCTTCCTTTCCAGTCCCAAATGCCTAGACAACAGCTACAAGAAGGAACTCTAACAAAAGCAAAGGCTCAAAAGGGAAATAGCCTTTACACGAGTGCTGTTGCCCCCAGACTGGAAAAGATGAGAGGCCAATGGCCATGGCAGTTCCTTACATGAGCAGACTTACAGGCAAAATCACTGAAATACAAACCAAACCATGAGATATTCAACTCAACAAGTGCATCTGCAAGTACTGCTGCATGTTCAGTAGTGGAAGTAAAACTGTAGCTCTAAGACATGAACTACTGTCATTCTGGCCTTCTAAAGGGCTCATTTTAAGGGCTGTTCAGAGGACAACCAGTGAGAGGTGACTATAACCAGTGAGCTGACCACTGCCGACTCTGGCACTGCTATTGCCAGACTGAGACTGGACGTGTCTGCAGCCAGTATAACAAGAAGAGAGAGACCCAGAAATGATCAAGTACAACACAATGCAGAAACCACAGACCCTGCCATAATACATATGGCCTTCCACACAGACTTAAAGGAAAGGCATATGGTGTCTCCGGGCTACATACTATGGACCTAAGCCAAGTATCTTTATAAAACTGATCACTCTCTGGTCCTTTCTCCTATGGTCCATGACATACCAGCACTCCCTAAAGACCAATGATCCTCTGACTTACCCCACACAATTACTGCTATAAGATTTCAAACTCTGAAATCAGTCTTGGTTTCCTGATTCAGGCCATCAATGTTGTAAAGGAGAGGGGAAAAAAAGCCAAGATCTAAAACAGCACTAAAATTTTCCACTTTCTTAAATCTTAATTTTCAATATTATGTCAATTAAAGCTGCATTCGAAGATTCAGCCATTCCTATCCTGCTTACTGCTAAAGAAAGTTATTATTTCACAACCATTTCCCACATCCAACTCTATTCATGCTCTACTTCAAAATTCTTTCTCTAAGTGTACAGTGGCAAAGGTGGTGTTCTACTGTGCTGCTCACTCTCTCTGGGTGTCCAGCAAATTGACTTGGAGCAGGGGCTAACTTGCTACAAGATTCAATTTTGAACAGCTCTACACAGACGACATAATGTAAAAAGAAAAGAGGAAAAACCCAAACTCACCTTCTGCTTTTCACTTTGGGAATTACAGTGATTACATTACCACTGTTTTAAAGGCATTTGGGCAACCTGAGCATCAATAAACCAGTTACTGTGTTCCTAGAGATGTACTTCATAAAACAGTGCTGCAGGCAGCAATCCAAAGGAGCGGTTCCAGTGTACAGCTTATAGTCCACTGCTTCCCTTGTGTCTAAACTGGTGCATGCCTGACTCTGCAGTGAGCTGGTTCTGAGTGATCCGCAGATAGCCAGCCCTCACAGAACATCTTTTACAATGAAGTAAATCACAGAATCATAAAAGCACAGAATAGGTAGGGTTGGAAAGGACATTAAAGACCATCTAGTTCCAACCCCCTGCCACGGGCAGGGACAAGATTCAGTTGTATTTCTAAATCCACACATGCCTTTGACCCTGCACATGCACACTCACAGGGCAAAGCAATGAATTACCCAGTCAGGTAACAGAAGCTTTGTTTGCCATTTCTTCTGCATTGGACTTAGCTGGCTCTGACTGTTGGTTAACAGAGCGGGGTGAAAGAGGACATCATCCTTCCTGGCAGCATCTCAGCGCTCACAGAGTGCGTGACATGGGCCAGTTTGCTGATGTGCAATCAGTTGGAGGGAAACCTCATTAACTTAGTAGCTAGTTAGCATGGATTTGTATCCATCCTGGTCACTCTGGAATTAAATGGGAAATCCCAGAGGTACAGCAATGGATCAATGGCTTTGCAGCACTGCAACATCACGAGTGACACTGCTGCAAGATTGGTTTTGCCTCAGTATGACTAAAATGCACCTAAGCCAATCTTAGCTGCTGTTGTAGAAATGACCAGTGATCACTCCTAACACTCATGGAAGTCAGCATCAGGAAGAACAGCAGTTCTGCTTTCCCCCTTCTGTGCAGTTTTCCAGGACATCCTGCACACATGCCATAGATCTGATAGCTTTGATCACAACTCAGCCTCCAGCAGGGTACGCCAGGAGGATCCCTACACCAAGTGCTCAGGGCTAGATGAAAGGTGGCTTATTTAAATAACCACAAACCCAAAGGATCTTTACTGTATTCTATTCCCTTCCTCCACTTGGGATAAGTCTTTTTCCATTGTAATTGTGACATCAGGCACACATTACAACTACATTCACAGAAGCCTTTGGAAACAGAGGTGGAATCTGTTGCAAGAAATGGTTGGACTTTCCCTTGTGCCACCTTGTGAGCTTGTCTGGTCACGTGGGGAGCAAAATCAGGGAACTGTTGAGTACTGAAAACTAACCTTCATAGACTTCTAGAACGGTTTGGGTTGGAAGGGACCTCAAAGCTCATCCAGTTTCAGCCCCTTGCCACAGGCAGGGGCACGTTGTTCCGCATTGCTCCAAGCCCTGTTGAACCTGGCCTTGAACGCTGCCAGTGATGGAGTATTTATCACTTCTTTGGGCAACCTGTGCCAGTGCCCCACCACCCTCACAATAAAGAACTTCTTCCTTATATCCGATCTGAATTGCCCCTGTTTCAGTTTGAACCCATCACCCCTTGTCCTATCACAACAGTCCCTAATGAAGAGTCCCTCCCCAGCATCCTTATAGGCTCCCTTCAGACACTGGAAGGCTGCTATGAGATCTCCACACAGCCTTCTCTTCTCCAGGCCGAACAGCCCCAACTTTCTCAGCCTATCTGTATACAGGAGGTGCTACAGCCCTTGAGCATCCTCATGGCCTCCTCTGGACTTGCTTCAGCAGCTCCATGTCCTTCTTATGCAAGGGACACCAGAACTGCATGCAGTACTGGGGAGCTTCTTGTCAACTAACACCCCCAAGTCCTTCTCATCAGGGCTGCTGCCAATCCAGTCTCTACCCAGCTTGTGTTTGTGTTTAGGATTGCCGCAACCCATGTGCAGGACCAGTTCCAGTAAGGCAGAGGAGACAGGAGACCAGAAGCAAGCCCAGTTCCTCAGGGGCAGGAACACTATGAGCACCTTTGCCCACAAAGGCTTTTAGACAACAGAGTGCGCTTAAACACCAAGAAATGACAGCTTAAAGCTGATAATGCAGAATAATCTAAATCCTTTGATCCCTGAAATCTGCATTGAGTACCAGGAATTAGATTTAACTAGCAATAAAATGCTTTCAATCTGTTATTCTCTTAATAGAATGATACGTCATTTATATCTCATATAAAGAGAAGTAATGTTCCTTGTTTCTAATATGAGATAGAGGGAGAAGCCTGTTTTCATCCTAAAATGAGATTTACCATCCTTCTTTACAACTGTGCCTCTAATCCTGCATCCTCCCTCAACTACGTTTTAATTTCAAATAATTAACTAGTGTGCATTAAGAGAAATCAATCTCAAAACCTGCTTTCTGTGGCAATAGAAAACAGGAGAGAGAGGAGACTCTCTGAAAGGTCAGTGTGTTGCTATTAAATTCTTTGCTAACACTTAATTTACCAACAGAAGCAGCTTCCTAAGAAAAACAAAGTAATAGGGAATGCTTCCCCTTTAGAAGGAAATCAAGAACTTCTTATGCCACAGTACTCATGGAAACTTGCTAAAAGAAATGTTCATCTGACATATTCTTATCCCAGAGCTTCGTTTGGGTTTGTATTCCACAGTAGGAATGTGTTGCTGAGCTCTGCACATGAGCTCCTAAGAGGTGCTGGTCGCATTTACAAGCAGGAGAAGCCCTGCAATAGCCACACATACACTTTATGAGCACGCCATACAACAGCGAGGCCACAGGAGAGCTCACCCAGCTACAGTTCCATCACAGGGTGAGGGGTCTGGGGAAGACTGGAACACAGAAGCTGAGTTTTGGTAGCAGTCTCAGCCAGGAAAAGATCCTCAGCCACTGCCTTCCACCAGTGCACTGGCTCAGGGGGGATGTCGCAGCCATCCCAGTGGGAACTGCAGGGATGCTGAGAGAGGCAAGGAAAGGCTACATCAAAGCCTTGCAAATCCTCACAGCTCTGCTTTGGGAACAGGAAGGGGGATGCAGTTCTTCTCTGACATTCTCTGCAGGCAGCCTGTGAGACGGATTGGTTTCTTTTTAATTACTATTACAGTTCTTTAGAGGGCTGTTTTACCATCTATAGTAGGCATGGGAAAACACATGCTCCCTCTTTTGAAGGGAAAATGGCCATACTCTCATTTGAATTATGCAATGGGCTATCAACTCCCACAGCACTGACAACCTCCTCAAAACATTCCCTACTCCAGCCAGGACAGAGGGACTGAATGAGACTTTTCCCTCAAGCTTTTAATGTCTGTCACTGACATCCACCAAAGTTGTCCTACTGGAATTTAAATCTGAAGACATAGCTGCAGCTTACACATTCCCGAAATCGCTGGAGAAAGCATGTAAACACATGGAAAAGGGACAGGAAACACTTTGGGGTTAATGAGAGACCTCCAGGGCAGTCCAGATCCAGCTTGGTGTTATTACTGAAGTGCAGGAGCAGAGCACCAATGGCTGGACAGGGGAGAACAAGAAAGCATATTCACGTGTGTTTGGACACGCGCAAGTAGAAGTGGTTTGACAGCAAACCCCTTTCACCCTGTTCTGCAAAATTGTTACCCGTTCAACTCAAGCTATACATCTTCAAGAGTGCTTTCATAGCAGATTGGTAAACTGCCTGTCTCTAGGTACATGAAAGAAGGCAAACGTTTGTTAGATTAAACTGAATTCTAAGGGATGAAAATATAGTACCTCTCGTAACGAGAACTTCAAGAGGACAGCTGAAATACCTGACTCTCAGTCAACTGTTCGAAGATGCAGGCAGCATCAACAATGGGGATGCTCTTACAATCCTGCCGTCTGCAGCCTTATGCTAATTCACTTTTTTAGGAATAGGAATCACCATGGAATGGGAATATGCTAAAGTTCACAGAGGAGATGGATATAAAAGCTGGTAATTGCTTTTGTTTGATGTTAAACCAACAGCTTGGGATAGTCTTATTTTCCTCAAAGTTTTTCCTCCAACTTCCCCCACCTCCTGGGGATGTTAGAGCTTGGTATAAATAGCTTCACATTTATTTGTGGAGGAAACACATCCATTTTGCAACTCTGCCCATCAAACCCTTGCTCCTAAAAGCTGCCTGCTGCTCACAGAGGGAATTTCAGTATTGTCCTGCTCAATTGCCTACTTTTTATTGAGGTGCCTGTAAAATACAGCAGTGTCCCATGCAATGATGCAATGACAGCTCTTGCTAGGTATCTACCACCCATTAGGGACGGGACCAAAACCACACTAATTTTACAGAGGAAATTTCTGTTGTGCTGACTGGGTTTCAATTCAAAGCAGTAACATGGAAGGAGAGAAAAGCATCTCTTGATGGGATCTCACAGTTTCTCCTTTAAAGCGATGTCCATCTTTCTGCCTAAGGCATTGGCGATGAATAAATAATAATAACAAGACCCCCAATCAAAGATCTTTCATGTAACCTCAGGAGACCACTTCACAAAGCTATGAGAACCATGGCAACAGATCAGAAAACCATGTAAGCCTTGCATCCTGTCTGTGACAGTGACAGCAATCAGATCCTTCCAAGGAAAGTACACAAAATTCCTACACAGGCAGCTGAATTACTCAGAGGCTGTTTCAAGCCCTCCAAAGAATTATAATATGTTATCCACATAAAGATCTGAGGTCTTTCAATCTCTGGCCCTTGTGACATTCATTTCCACAAGCCAACTGTTCACTGCTAAGTTTTTGGTGTGCTTTCTGGCAAACTGACCCAATTGCACTGTTTGCGTTAACATTCCGAGGACAGCAGAAGGAAACCACCCCTCTGCCTCTTTAAGATGTTGATCACTTTATGTGCTTTCACATTACACCCCATATTTTTAGGAAAGAATGAATCAATAATATAGACTACCTTTAAAACCACTCTTGTAAGAGGGAAGTGAAGGGCATGCACGTGAAGACAGAATGTGAGTACACTCAGGGGCTGGCTGACTGAATTGGACTAGACACGTTCGCCAAGAGTGTCGTGTGTAAATGTACTTTCTGTCTAGTTTCATTGTGAGTCATGAATTTCCTAAAATGCAAGAAAAGAACCAGTTGCACTTGCACTTATTCTGTACTCTGAGCTAAGCCTTATTTGGTTTATTACCCCTGTGCATTCTAAACTGTGTGTTTAGACAAACACAATTCTTCAGTAGCTGCAAGGACCAGGAAACAAATCCCTGAACCACTAACCTAGGCTGATACACAGTGCAGTGTGGGTCAGATCTATCTTTGGCAGCTAGCAAGGTTCTAGCCTTGCAGCAGTTGCCATGCTGCTTTCTCTTATACATCAGATAACTCCATCCATCCAGTATCTGAAGGGGGGCTATAGGGACGGTAGTGACAGGACAAGGGGTAACGGGTTAAAACTTAAACAGGGGAAGTTTACATCGGATATAAGGAAAAAGTTCTTTACTGTTAGGGAGGTGAGGCACTGGAAAGGGTTGCTCAGGGAAGTTGTGAATGCTCCATCCCTGGTATTTCTCAAGGCCAGGTTGGACAGAGCCTTGGGTGACATGGTTTAGTGTGAGGTGGCCCTGCCTATAGTAGAGGGGTTGGAATCAGATGATCTTAAGGTCCTTTCCAACCCTAACTATTCTATGATTCTATGATTCTCTTTGGGACTGGCATCTAAACCACAAGAGATAACCACCAAACCCCACCTTCCTAACAAGATCCACCAGTGAGCCAGAGGCATTAGGAACATCATCTGCCCTCTGGAGTTCCCTTAACTCCCACAGCAGTGAGTGTCCAGAATGCTTTAGAGGGAGTCTCAGCATCATTTAAACAGCAGTGGTCTGTGCACAGGACAGAGGTCATAAATAATTCCTACTTCCTATCCCATTCCATACAATGTCCATCTGCACTTAACTCTCTGCCAGGGTACAGAACCACAGGCTTGTCCATCTACTTTTTCTATGCCAACAACATTTCAATGGGCTTTTGTACCACAGAGTAAACACAAAGAAACATTGCTATTGACTGCAATTTGCAATTAAATGTTGACTAATAGGACAAGAGAGCTGAACAAACAGCAGGCCACAAATAAACACCCGCAATGACAAGCAGTCTTCATCCTGCAACTAAGAGGGATCACGGAGTGCGTAAGGAAACCTCACTCTCAACTAGAAGTGGCCAGTGCTATTCCATAGGAATCATTTGCTGGTTCATTTTTACTGGCGGTATTCAGAAATGCTTTTGCCTCTTGCTGTTACTAATGGCAATTTAGACAAAGTGTTCTAGAGCAGCTGAGCGGCCTTCAAAAAGGGATAAATCCATTTAAAGAAATGGCTGAAACAATGACATATCCCAGTGTTTCATTTGCTATGGTTTGGAAAAGAAAAAGGAGAAGGAGTCAGGTTTCTGTCTGTCTTACAGTTATTTCAAAGATTATCACCCTCACGGGTTTCCAAAGTGCCATCCCAAAGCGGGTTTGCAAGTTGCAAACTGACTTTCATACCAAGTTGAACTGCAGCTGCAGGAGTGAGCTTTGCAACTAAACTTGCATCTGTGGATGAAAGAACATGACCTCTGTAAGAGATGCCAGGGTTAACAGTAGTTTCAATATCCATGGTGCATGGCTGGACCCTGTCTTAAATAATCCCTCACCTGGAGTTTCTTCTGACTACTCTCTTTCTGGAAGAGTGAATACTACCGGAGAGCAACACACTGAAATGAATACAGTGCACAAGATTTGTAAATGCAATGCCTTTATGCATCATCAATGACGTTAATGGAAAGTAGAAAAGGCAGATTTGCTGAATCCAGGGATTATTAACATATTAAAAAAGCCCATTTCAATCAGACCTACAAATACATAAGATGAGACTGATGACTGCCCAGTGGCCCATCTAAAGTCAGTGTGTGTTCAGTGCCTATTTCACTTCACTCCTCTAGGCCACACCATCATAAATGTCCCAAGGGGCCATCTGATCTTCATTATGGGCAGTCCTACACAGCTGAAAACAGAATCCTGGAGGAAAACTTGTCATGGTGCTGCCAGCAGTTTATTTGTCTGGGGTCTAGACAATGGAGTCTGGTTTCTGGGCTATGCATCATAGAATCATAGAATGGTTTGGGTTGGAAAGGACCTTAAGATCATCTAATTCCAACCCCATGCCATGAGCAGAGACTCCTCACACTAGACCATGTCACCCAAGTCTCTGTGTAGCATGGCCTTGAACACTGCCAGGGATGGGACATTTACCACTTCTCTGGGGAACCTGTGCCAGTGCCTCACCACCTCACAGTAAAGAACTTCTTCCTTATATCCAACCTGAACTTCCCCTGTTTAAGTTTGAATCCATGACCCCTTGTCCTACCACTACAGTCCCTGAAGAACCCGAAAACAACTAAAGAGGGGTTTAGCAAAAAAAAAAAAGTCTATGTACATTAGATTTTTGTTAGAACTAACTTTGACTTGGGCTAATGGACTATGGTCAGTAATATTTTCCCTTCAAAACCAGGTTCCCCAGAGAATCTGAGCAGAAAATTGGTCTTTGCTCTATAAACTTACATCAGCATACTGGAAGAACCTTGGAATGTGTGTACATACTGAAGGTAAGGGGAGAGCACTGGGAAATTTCTTTTGAGTTGGTGCAACAATGCACCATTCATGCAATTGAGACTTACTTGTGTTAACTGGAATCTAGTTCTGCAGGCTGGTAACAGCACCAAATACCATGAGGAATGTGCACTTTTGATGTAACTGATGCCCTGGAATTCATTTTCAAAGCCAGGTATCTGTGTGTCCAAATGAGTCACTCCAACCAAAGTCTCTGTGGGTCTATACAAGGGAATCTCTGCAACCCATACTGGAATGTAGTTGCTTCTGCCTGGAACACACCAGCTATCTCAGCAGCTTGGATCAGTTAAAGGCTACGGTTCTCAAAACTGTGTTCCACAAGGTAACAGCAAGTTCTCTGCAGCCAGCCACACAGCAGTGGTACTTTTATAGTGGTCTGATGATAAATCACCATAAAATTTGATTGTAAGGATGCAGAGTGGTCTGGTACACAGCCCAAAAAGTTTGAGAAGCACTGGTTTGGAAGAAAAGCCATTTGGAACTCAAAAGAGAGCACTAAAGAAGCAAAATAATCACATAGACTGGTATAGGATCCCAGTATTCTCACTACTGTGGAAACACCCTGGTACTTCCAGAGAGAACTAGATGCCTGCTGTACTACAACTAATACCTAGCTCTTTGTTTTGTCGCAAGACAGTGTCTTCAGTGCTTCCAAGTTCCTTCACACTCTGTCAAGACTATTTGATTTATCCAAATGATCTCTCTCTCTCAAATCATCATAGACTCACAGAATGGTTTGGGTTGGAAGGGACCTTAAAGATCATCCAGTTCCAACTCCCTGTTACGGGCAGGGACACCTTCCACTAGAGCAGCTTGCTCCAAGCCCCTGTGTCCAATCTGGCCTTGAACACTGCCAGGGA
>WYDI02002278.1:0-20091 GCA_009867235.2 Psittacus erithacus
TCTCAATCTCCCCTCTGGCAGGTTAAAGCCATTCCCCTTGTCCTGTCCCTACATCCCTTGTCCAAAGCCCCTCTCCAGCTTTCTTGTCAGCCCTATATTTAACATGCTTCAATACATTTGTTTTCCACATCCCACACAAGGCAAAGAGCTGATTTCATCTGATGCGGGCGCAATGCTGGTGCCACTGCTGGGACATAGGGATCCTGTGCCGGGAACCTGGTGCATTATCCCATGCTGCCAGCATGTGGGAATTCTCCTTCCCCATGGCCCCTGCTCCCCAGCAGGGCTCAGAAGTGAAGCACGATCCTTGTTTACACCCCGTGCCTGGCTTTGCAAGCAGAATCACCCCTATTTTGACACCTCTCAGAAGCTTGCAGCAATGAGTGACGGCTCTTTGAGAGGAGCAGCAGCTCCGCTCCGGCTGCCGTTGACAGGAGCAGATGACAGGAATATGAGGGCTTAATTATTATGTAATTAAGTTGAAGTGATCATCTTATGTCTGTTTAGTGTCTAACATAAAATAAGCTGGTGATCTCAGTGCAGTTGGCAGTGGCCTTTGGTTAGAAACCATGAGCATGTGGGATGTGAATAGGGAGAGAAGAGGGTCTGGGAATGGCTTCCTGCATGGAAGACTGGGATTCTGTGGTGTTCTGCCTGGATTTGGTTGGCTTCTTCCCTTCTGCACTCCGGGAGATTCCCAAGGAATCATTCTCATGTCAGAGAGCAGTGGTTCTTCATAAGATGTAGTATAGAATGTGCAGGATGCAGGGATGTTGCTGTGCAGATGTGGTCCTCAGAGCCAGGCTCACTGCGGTCCTGCCTGGCCTAAGGTGGGAAATGCTCAGCCTCCATCACTCTCACTGCTCCGAGGTACCCAGGAGCACCAGCAAAACAGCCCCTATTCAAACCACCAATGAACACCCCAGCTTCTTGGTAGCCCCCCAAAACCAGATTTCCTTGGAAACAGAGTTCAGGATAAGCACATGCAGGGATCCTGCCATGCTGTGAGCATCCTAAGGCTGAGCGCTGGCAATGGCTGATGCCACACGTTGGGACTGTAAAGGGCATAAGTGAGTGCCTCTCTGTCTTCTCATGTCATTCCAATCCAGGAATTGTGTTTTTCAGCATTAAATTCTATTCACATAAGCTACTCAATACAGTTGTGCCTGTTCAAGTAGCTCTTACAAGGCTAAAACCGCCTTTTAATTTCAGGTTAATGCTGGTGCTGATGTAATACCCAAAAGCTTCTGTACCCACAGGTGGGAGCTGCATGAGGAGATGCTCTTTAACCGGAAACCTCCACCACAGTTTGGCTTTCTGGCGGTGTTTGATGCCATTGGTGTTGTTTCATTGTTCTTCTCTCAGCAATAGCGTTAGGAAACGTTAGAGCAGGTGTGAGGCTGTTTGGGCTTTAAAGGCATTTCACGTTGTGGTTCACATCTGCATCAGGCAAACCAAAGAGAGGTATTGCAGTTCTTGAGGGAAATTTACAGCTTAAGCATCACACTTCCTAGAAACCCCTTCTGCTCAGGCTTGGGCTATTGGTGCATCGTTCCCAGGCTCCATCTGTGCCTGCTGCTCCAACGCACTGAGCGCCTGCAATTCCTTCCAGAAGAAGTTGAGCCTCTGTTCAGAAACACCCATTCCCGGCTCGAGCTGTCCATGGCTTTCATCCGGAAAGGACCTCAAAGTGCTTTTGAGCTGTGTGACAGGGGCTGTGGCAGCTCCTGAGGGGCCAGGCGCTGAAGGGGGATGATGCTCTTCCTCCCATCAGGAGGTTTCCGCTCAGTCTCTACAGCAAGTGCTGCTTTACATCGATTTGCATGATTGCTCTGCATAAACCATGCGGGGAAGTAACCACTGTGCAGCTCAGCAGTGTTTGTACCTAACAGGAGCTCACAGGCTTCGGTGTCTCCCCACCCTTCCCTTGTGGTTTCCTGCTTTGTTTGTTGTATTGATGGTTAATGTGGTGCTTGATTAAAGTGCTGGAGCTGGGACCTGCCCCTCCACGTGCACCACAGCGGGTGGCGGGGTGGTTCCCTCTGGGCTGTCCCATGGGAATGAAGCTGCTCTGCAGGCACTCAGTGTGATCCCCATGGAAGCTCCAAACCAGCCCATGCACTGCATGTCCCATAAATGCTTTTCCCAGTACTGGGATGCCTGCCATGGAGGCGGCAGTGCCCAGGCTGGAGCACGCACCAGGGGGTTGTTCATCAGGAGCTTTACCAGTGCCCTTCTGGGACCTGCAGAAAAGAACATTTCCTTTGTGCTGCCAACATGAAAGCGGCTCCTTTGTGTGCATCCCTGCATCCCTCTGGGTATCTTCTGCTCCCATCCAGCCCATGTCATTTGGAGGAGCAGTGATGGCTCAGCCTGCGGGACTGAAGTGCCACTTTGCCATCAAATTAGACATGAGAAGCCGTAGAATTATTGTGGTAACATCTTTATACTGCTTTCATCGTTCAGCAAAGAGCACTGCCTGCACAGGGCACAGGAAAGCTGACGGTCCTCAGGCTGCAGTGATGCTGAACAGCCTGATGTACCTTGGGAATCCCTGCCCTTATTCCCATCCCTGTCCCCTCTGCTGGGGTAGGAAGGTGCTCAAGCAGGGCTGTGCTGCCAGCGCAGAGCCTGTGCGCAGCAGCAAGGGGAAGCTCTCTCGGAGCAAAGCCCCTCTCCACCGCATCAGACCCAACCCAAACTGCTTGGGGAGCTGTGTGTACCCTGGGGAGGAAGGGGGGCAGCCCCAGTTTCTGTCTCTGGAGCCAGCGGGCCCACATTGACCACGAAACCCAAACCCCAAACAATGGAGCCTTGCGAAAAGCAGCATCCTCCGGAGCAGGGCTGGTGGCTGTTGAAAGTGGTGGTGCGGGGAGGAAGGAAGGAGGGGGCCGGTGCTGCCGGGAAGCCAAACCCGCTCGTTTTGGCCGGTTCCCCTCAGCAGCCTGTGGGCAGAGCGCTGGGATGCCGTGTCTCGGGCTGCCACCGGCTCTGCGATGCGGAGGTGACTCATGCGTTGCATGGGGAAGACGATGCTCTCCATGTCCCCAGGTGAAGATGGCAGAACTGCTCCGAGGGGAGATGATGGCCACAGGGCGCTGAGCGGCAGGGGCTGAGCCCAGAGTGGGACAGGCAGAACTGCAGGATCTGTGGCTCAGGAAGGAGATGCTGTGTTCCCTGCCTCGCTAATTTGGGGTCATAATTGCACATACAGGAGTGGGAGGCAAGCATCTCCCCATGCTGCTGAGCCTCACCGAGCTGTGACAGGGCTCAGCTGCGCACGGCAAAGCCAGCGTGGAGGTTTGGGAATGTGGCTTGGCCATTAGAAGAGCAGGGATCGGACTGGGGCAGCTGGGGCAGCATCTCAATCCTTAGATTTACATTTGATGGTGGTGCAGGATGAGAAGCAAATTCCACCACAGGTGAGCTTAGCTTGTCCTCTTGCATGGATTGGATCCAGGAGCATGCCCCATCCCTGACAGTGCTCAAGGCCAGGTTGGACACAGGGGCTTGGAGCAAGCTGCTCTAGTGGAAGGTGTCCCTGCTGTGGCAGGGGTTGGAGCTGGATGAGCTTTAAGGTCCCTTCCAACCCAAATCAGTCTGGGATTCTTAAAGGGGCTGCAGCACCCATGGGAGGCCAGGCTGGGTGCAGACGGGACTGTTGAGGTCCCAGTGAGCCCGTGTCGGTCCTCCTCAGCCTCCCCACTGCCTTCCTCCCGTGGGTCCCAGCCTCCCCCTGGTTTCGGTGTTTCAGGTCTCCCCGCCCCCCCATCAGTTTCGCTCTGAGTTTCAGGTTGGGATGAGTCAAAACTTCAGAGCAAAAGCAGCTGAAGCTGCCGCCTGCAGCAGCGCTTCCGCTTGGACCCGCGCGCGGGAGCATCCCTGGGGACTGCCCCATGCACAGAGCCATGTGCCGTAGTGGGACACAGCCCTGGTCCCACCGTGGGGACACATTCTTGACCCCATGCCCTCCCCAGGAAACACAAAGAGGCACAAAGTGAAGCAGAGGACGGAGATGTTTTGTCTCTGCTCCTGCCGTTACCTTCGGAGAGCTGTGAAAGCTCATTTGAGCTGGGTTTAGACAACAGCTGAGCCTGGGAGGCGTTTCAGTCACTGCTAGGAACTGACTCCTGGTTCTTTCTTGTCACTAAATGATGAGCTAATACCTTGCTTTGTTTACCCCAGCGATACAGCCCTTCAGATCCACACAAGCCTCAGTCAGCAAATCTTCCCCTGCTCCATGGTTCCTCCATCTTCCACAAATCCCTTCCATTGACACGCAGAGACACCACAAATGCGAAGTGGGTTTGTAAGTGCATGATGAGTTCAGTGCTGGCAGCGCCCGGCATCCCAGCCCTTCTTCCGCAGCCAGCAAACACCTTCAGACTGGGAAATCAGCCAAAGTGTGATCTTTGTGAGGGTCCAAGCGCGCTTCCTTCTGGCTAGCGGGGAAGTGCTGCCCTTGGGTTGCTTGGCCATGTGTTTGTTAGTGTAAGGTGATCCTGTTTGCTTAGGCAGCATTGTCCATTTAATTGTAAGGAGATGGGAACCCTTGGCTATGCCAAAGTATATAAGAAAAGCCAGCCAGCAGTCTCATAAGCTGGTGAATGGCATCCTGTGTCCTCCCATTAGAAAGCAGAATTACACTGAGGTTAATATTTCACTTGGGAAATAAATCTGCTCTTACTCTATGCAGTCCATAAAAGCAGCCAGGCCCAGGGTAATCCCTGCAGATGAGCAGGCTCCGGGAGCTTGGAAAGAAAGAGTCCCCACTGCAATGAATAGACCAGGCACCAGGCTGTGCCCCTCCATCTTCGCTTGTGCATGGCTCAGGGGGAGCCGGGCTTGGCTTATGGTGCAAATGGGGCTGCTGGTTGGTGATGAGCTATCTTGAAGGGGTGATGCTCTCCTGTTGGTCTCATCCTTCTGCACCCGGAAGAGAAAGCAGAGCTTTGTTGGTGCTGAACAAAAATTCACAGAGGAAATGAAGAGGAGGAACAGAATCTCTGGATTTGTCCAGGCCGTTTTCCCCTGGAATGAAGAAACAAACATTTTCCAGCACCTTGTCCAGGCTCTCTTTTAGTTTTGCTGCCTACTGGGGCATTCTATGATAATGTATTTCTGCCAGGAGCTGCAAGTGCACCCATCCTAACACCGAGCTTCCCTGCTGCTGCGCGTCCAAAGCAGTCCTCTCAGTGAAGATTGCATCCTTCAGAAGTCCATTTAATTTTGCTCTTCAGGCGCTTTAACCAACATTGACCTTTGAAGAAGTTCACAGAAAACCACCACGAAAGCTCAGCAGTTCACCATTACTCTCTTGTTATTTACCACCAAACCCAAACGCAACCTCACAAGCAGAGCTGCAAAAGGGACCTTTCAACACAGGCTTTGCCGGGTTTCCTGGAGGTTTGGTGCATTGTGCCCTGCATTTAATGGGCTCTTTTCCACCTTCCCTGCTGAGATGCTGCCTCGACCCAAAGAGGAGGTGAGCAGGGAGAGCCAGAGCAATAAAATCACCCAGAGCCAACCTCCTTTTTCCCCCTTGCAACTGCTACGCTCATCACACGGGAAACACCCCGTTGTCTTTGCTCTCATGTAGAACAACTCAGTGCATATTTGCCTTGTCCCATCCACATGTTGACATTTTTCATCCTTCTGTTATTACAGATGCTGCAAAGGCAATAACCCTGAAATGTCACAGCTGCGGAGTCGTACTGCGCACATACGATGCTGTGGTTAAATAATCACTCAACATCTAAATAGTAGGTGTAAGATGACAGAATCTGCAAGAACAAGAGCACCGCAGGGTGCAGTAACGGAGGGGTTCCCATCCCTGCTCAACCTGGGAAATTTTGCAAGGCCTGAGAGAGTTAAGTCAATTTAAATCTCTTTTAAAGTGCTGGGAAGCTCATGTAGAGCTCATCCCTCTGAGGTTTAGAGCTGCTCTCTGCTCCTTGCTTTGCTCCCAGCAGCGTTTGGCAAGCTCTTCAGCAGAGGAGGCTTGTAAGGGACAGGCTGAACAAATGACTTGATAGGAAAGTCATTCATCAGACAGCAGCAATCACCGTTGAGGGACCATATGGTGGGGCATGTTCACACGGTAGCTGGGCTTTCCAGGGGATGCTGGATGCTGCACTGGGCTATTGGTGCCATGTCAAGCACCTGAGCGGCTCTGCTCCTCCTCACCCAGCATGGTTCTGCTGCCTGCACTGCTCAGGGGCTTTCCCCTATCACTCTCCTGGAGCAACTCCCTCCTCTTTCTCGAAGAAGGTGATGGCCAGAGCAGCTTGGGTCCTGCTCGGCACCATGGGAACAATTCATGCTCCAAAGGGATCTTTGGTTCTCCTTTAACCACTCCCCAATGCTGCGAATAACCTATGTCAGTGGCAAAGTCTTTTCCCAGCTGAAGGGTGTCTCCAGTGATAATTATATTTAGCTACCTCTGTAACAAGCGCTGGTGGCTGCTGCTCCCAAACCAGCTGCATCCCTGCTGTATCCCATCCATCTTCACCTTTATGGGTGGAAGGGAGCTGGATAGAAATACCTTTCCTGGGTATTTCCCCCCAGAGCTGCCCCTCCTGGTCAGGCTGGGAGGACCACGTTTGCCAAGTCCCAAAGCTCAGGTCGTGTTTTCCAACCATAAAGGACCACTGTGAGCTGGAGACAGCAGCAGCATCTCCCTTGGTGTTAGGCGGGGCGGTTACTTCATCATCAATGACAACTCTCTAATGCTTGGGGTGGCAAGCACTGCACATGCCTGGCTGGTGAGAGGTGGCTGTGGTTGCTGTTGGCGTGGGGAGGTACACTCTCTGCTCTGGTTGTGCCGGTGCCATGCCCATGCTGCTCCCGGCCTGCTCCCGGAGCTTGGCTATTTATAGTCCTTCTTCCTCCTGGTGTATTTATATAAGCCAGTTTTATAGCTGTTGTCTAGGGCACAGAGGACTGGGAGATGCTCGCAGGCTTCAGATCAGAGGAATGACCAAAGTCCTCGTGGCTGGGCTTACATTTGGCTCTTGCCATGCGGATGAACAGCGGCGCTGCTGCCTTGTGCCTGACTGTGCCTCGGCATCCTCAAGCCTCAGAAAGCCTAAAAACCTCTCTGTCAATTTAAAGCCATTCCTTCTTATCCTGTCCCTACAGGCCCTTGTCAGAAGTTGCTCTCCATCCAAAGGATGGATATGGGCAAAGCCGTGGTCTCACCCTATGCCCCCAAAACCACTTGTTTCTCTGGATGAACTTCAGCATATGGGGCCTTCAGAAGAGCAGAAAGAGCTGCCCACAAGCAAAACCAGCCACATCTCATCACTCCCCCTTCCCCACGCTGATCATCCATGAGAGGTGATGGTTAAACCCTCCCCATCACACACACGAGTCTGTTTTTAACTTGCGCATTAACTGAACAGGGAATGGGTCTGTCAAGTGAAGCTTGGGACAGGCAAGCCATGAAGGCAGAGGCAGCAATTGTGAAAGCCATCTGGTTCAGGCAGGGTCGGCGCTGGCTGGAGCGGCATTTTTCCCTTGTTTTGTGGGTTAGTCATAGGCCTGTTTATTTCTTTTGGAGTTTTTTTCCCCGTTCATCTGTTGCAATCACAGCAGACACATCATTTCACAGCCCTACATGGAAATCCAAGAGCCAGGAGCTATTTTTAGCACACAAAATGTCTCCCCTAAATGTATTAACTTTGGAAGGGTAAATATTAAATACTCCCATCACATTAAAGGCGTTTATGGAGAAGTGCAAGCACCGGCGTTTTTAATGGGTAGGGGAAATTATGTTACACCACCAGCACTTAATCAAACACAATAAACCAAGGTCTTGCTGCAGTTCTGTCAGGGTAAGTTGAAGGGAAATGAATTCATTTTCACATCCATCGCTGATGATTTACTGACACTGGGGCAGATTGGCCCCATTAGTATTTATGGTGACACTTGCAATCCTCATGCAAAACAGACAGGGGATAGCCTAACATGTATTTCGCAATTAAACTGAAATGATTCTTCACCTGCTCACTCCAGATCAAGGCACTCAGCACTCTCTGCGATGAGGGTACTACAGGCAAACCCCAAGCAAGCAACACAGGGAAGCCCTGTGTGCTGTATAAGTGCTTATAAATATATATATATATATGAATGATTTCTAACTTTATTGGGGAAGTATTTCTCAGGCTGGCTTTAGGAGAAGGACAACGTGGTGCTGATGGGGCAGCAGTGATGCTCATGGCTGATGGCTCTCACCTGATGATGTTGATGGTTTCACTGGTATCTGCTAGCGTCGCTCTTGTGAAATGGGCTCTCTGGGCAAGGAGGTACAGAGGCAACTGTGAAAGGAGTATTCCTTTTAGCTCCCCAAAACACTCTTTTCTCTTCTTTTCCAGGCATTTGGGTTCTGTTTCCCATACCCATTCCCATGCCACATCCAGCCAGACCATCCCAGCCATCTCTAATGTCTCTAATATAGGCGCCAGAAGCAAGGATGCTCTGTGGGCCAGCCAGGAGTTCATCCTGGGGTGGTCATCAACACTGGGAGCAGGAACACAACCCAGTAATCAAATCCTTAGTTTGCAATAAACTGATCCTTTTCCTTTTCATTTAAGAGCCAAATATAAGGCTATGGTAGTTTAAAAGACAGATTTCTTTCTCTTCTTCCCCATGTCCCTAGGAAGACCCATCTCAGATTGAGATGCATTCCCGTGCACAGAGCTGAATCCCCTGAGATGCTTCGATCAGCCCACGATCCCCAGGTAAATTTGCTCTGTGTGAACTTGCTCACTACACCGACACGGAGGTACACAGAAAACACTGCTTTATTGACTGCATTTGCCAACACATTGAGGAATGCAAAGGGATTTTTTCATAAGCAATGGGCCATGGTCCCAATGTGTATTAAAGCATACACTGTATCTAAACAGGATGAAAATAATGGCAGACAGAGCTATTCCAAGGCAACACAAATAGCATGCATAATACAGTCTCACACAGAACGAGTTTGAGAACATTATATTGCTTTAAGGATTAACTAACATGGAAAATGTACAAAAAGGAGAAATAGGTTTTTGCATTAATGAAAAATACATTTTTTCTCTACAAAGGAATTTCTAATACAAGAAAATAAATATTGCAACATAAGCCAAAAATAATTTAAAATTGCTCTTTTCAATATATTTTCAATATTTCTCTTTTGTATTAACAAATGGCACATCACGTTCTTTGAAACAAAGAAAACAGAAGGGTTTCTCCTCCTGCGACATTCATATCGTTTCCTGTAACTGATGTGAAGTCGGTCTGTTTGTATGTGGAATGGTGCAAACTGCGGGGTGAGCTCCTTAAAGAACAACCAAACCTCGTGCCCTGCCCTGCAGCAGCATCTTCCCGCATCCCGCTCTCGCCTCCAGGCTCTGTTCTGCATCCGCCTCGGGATGAGCTCCATGGACAGCAGGCACCCAGCCCCCAGCAAATAGGTGCAAAAGCAAAAAGGAATAGTTAAAAGTAATTAAAAAACGGGGATGGGGAAAATGGGGGTGTGGAATGGGAGCTGTCCTCAGGGAACTCCCACCACCATCAGGGCTGGGGCTGACGTTGGGGCTGTGCTCCATGATGAGGGCATGATGCTACTTGCATCCTCATCTCAGCAGCTGCTGCTTCTCCAAGGGAACGGGTGCTCTTACAGTGCAAATGTCAATTCCTGTAGTTTATACATCTTAAAAGACAATATTTCTCTACTAAAATAAACCCTTTTATAGTTATTATTTTTTTTCTATTCATTTCAAAATACATTTACAGTACATCAAAAATATTTTCCTTGTGCATTTTCTCTTGGAAACGCCAGGTTACCCTGTTCCAAGGAGGCGGCGAGGATGCTCTGGGCAGGGGATGCATCAGAGCAGTCCAGTCCTCCCCCAGCCCGTGGCTCACAAGAGCCCCTTTTCTCCTCTCTATCCCCCCTACCCCGTTCTTCTCCCCAGGTTGGTCATGCCCCACCAGCCCCCTTAACCCTTCCCTACCTAAACACCATCTCCAAATGGCGAAATACAGCGCCTGATATTTTGGGAGTGTTTCCAACTGTTTTATTGCCTGGTGCTGGTGGCACTGGGTTGGTTGTTCTTTAAAGTCTCCCCCTCTTTGCTTTCCTGTACTGAGAAGACAAGTAGTGCAGAAGCTGATGAATGGAGCTGTGTACAGTGAAATTTGTGGATCGCTTTTTCTGATTTAACCATAATTGAGTGAAGCACACGGAAGCAAGATTCATTAAAAGGCAGCATATTGATTATTGTTATGACTCTTATACTAGGATACTGTAGCTAAAGCTAGCAAGCCTGATAAGATAAAACTAAGTCCTATTTACTGTATTTAACATTATCCGAACATACTGAGCCTTAATTAATGAGATTTTCATTCCCAACCTCAATGGATTATGCTAATTTATAACAAAGGTGGTTCCCGTTTTGTTGATTTTCTGATGGGTTTTTTTCCCTTTTCTCCCCCCCCACTAATAACTTGTGTCACATTTTTCCCATCTGAGGAAGATTCCTCCCCAGGCATGGTCAGTCTCAGCCGGGTTGGTGTTGGGCTTAGCCAGGGCTGGGTGCAAGCATCCGACCCGAAGCCCAAGCCGCTTTGCCATGCCTGGGATGAGCTAGGCTGTCATCGCTTATCTCTGCTGCAATTTAATCACTAATCAGGACTTTGGAAGGCTGGTAACAGATGATCTACTCTAAAACATCAATTGAAGGAGTCTCAGAGTTTCAAAAAAGAAAGCTCACAGTGAAATGAGCAAAAAGCACTGGAAACCAAAACGGCAGGATGCGGTCTCGGAGCAGCAGCATCCCTCGGAGCAAGCTTGGAACCTAACGCCGCAGCAGTGTGTTATGAGTGTGTCTCTAGTCCTTTGTTGCTAAATTAAACCTCCAATTGGTATTATTTCCTATCGTGACAAGTTTCCGGGTTCTGGCTGTGCTGTTTTGACTGTCAGAAGATTCTTTGGCATCCACAAAACTGGTTGACGGATTGGTCTGACAATTGCAGGGTTGGTTGTTTCGTGATGGGTTGAACCGGTTGCAGAAGTGTCCCAGGTTTTGGGTTTCTGGTTGCTTTTTTTTTTGTGTTTTTTTTTTTTGTCTTTTTTAAACATTTTTTATTTTTAAAAAACAACAACAACAAAAGTTTCAGTGAATTCCTTTTTTTGTGGTTTTTTTTTTGTGTGTGTGGTTTTGTTTTGTTTTTGTTCCCTGAGCTCACACTGGGGTCACTCCAATAAAACACGTAGCACAACTTTAACTGTGACCTTTGAAGCCAAAACCGAAGTAATGGTGCAATTAAGTGCAAACATGGAAATCCGCCTGACTTGTAGGTAACCATGGGCTTTTAAACAACATTTAAGGCTTATTGGGGACGTTTTATGCATTAAATTATTGTACTATTTATAATGTCAGCTTCTGTGAATCACCCTCCCACAACGAGTCAACAGCTTGTAACCAGGATTTAAGGAATTAAATAAAAAAGAAAGGGATGGGGAAGAATCAATTCATCATTTCCATTGTAGCGTTTAGGAGGAAAACAAACTGGCGAAGGCAAGCGTTTCCATTTCCCCTCGGTGATGGTCTGTTTGGCCTCGGGGCCGAGTGTTTCATTGTGCAAAGGGGGTTTCAAACGTCAGTGGGACCACGGCAGCCATTGGAGAGAAGCACGGGCAGGGAAACTTTGCTCAACCTCCCAGGTTAACCCCAGCTCCCCACGGTGTTTACAGAGGATGCTTTTCTCCTCCATTCTGCCCCACATTCCATTTCCCATTGATGTCAGCATATCCATTCACCTGAGTCAATCATGTCAGTTTTAACAGTGACCTCAAGGGGGTCAACCCATGGGGCAGGGGTAAGGAGAAATTTCACATCCTGGCTCCTGGATGGAAAAAGGAAGGGAAAAATCACGACCGAGGGGTTTTTCCCTAAAACCAGTAATTAACATTGCCCTCTTCTACCCCAAGCGCTTCCCTCCAACAAGCTTTTGTGCTTTAGTCAGTATTTATTTTAGCATCACTTATTTACTTCCTCATATAGATGTACCCAGGTTGGGTACATCCCCTCCCGCAGCTAACCACTATCATACCCACTGCTTGCTCCCTGCTCCGGGGGCAACCATCCCGGGCAGGAATCTGCCCCTCATTAAATAATGCCCATTAATAACACTGCCATCCCTGCAGAGAGCACGGGTACCAGCACCCTCCGCTCTTGGCACCCTCAGCATCGGTCCTGCTGGGTGCTGGCTCGCATTCCCAGGAAGCGGGGTCTGGTAGGGAGCTGGGGAGGGACCACCACTGTCACGGTCATCGATGTTGGTGAAGCTGAAGCTGTATCTCAGGCGTACAGAGAAGAGAAAGACAACAGTGCCGAATTTCCAACTATATACACATAGTAAAAACCCCCCCTGCTATGATCCCAGGCAGAAATCGGACATGGCAGTTGGAACTGGGTGTGAGGCCTCGCGCGAGCCGGGAAGGAGTTAGGATGCCAGGATGCTCATCCTGACGATGTCCTCGCCGGCCGCATCCAGCTGACCCCGCTGCGCCCTGCGGGGCTCCCCATCTGAATCGCTCATTTCGGCGTCGGAGAAGTAGCCGTCCGTCTCGGCGTCGAAGCGACGCAAGGGAGCCCCGCCGGTGCCGTCGGGCTTGGGGGGCTGCGACCGCCTCAGCCCTCGGCTCTCCTTTGGTAATTTAAACCGCACGACGGTTTTGGGGCTACCTATGGAGTCAGGCACTTTGGGCGCGGGGCTGGGCTCCGGCTGAGCGCAGCGCGGCGGCTCCTCATCCTCATCCTCCTCCTCCTTGCTCACACAGCCCCGCGCCCCAGGATGAGGCTCGCTGGCTTTTGGGATAGAGCCCTTCTTGGCTGCCTTTTTCACCTCGCCCGTCCCTTTGCGGTCGGTGGGAAGCTTCGCAGCCCCTTTCTCTGACTTGCTCGGTCTGGAATCCGGAGCGAAGGGCTTGGTGGCATCATCCGACAAGTCACCGGTGCTGTTAGTCCATAGCTCCGAGCCCTCCGGGTGGCTCCCACCCACAGCAGGGGGGCTGCTCCTGGGCAGCTTTTTCTTAGTGTTCGTTCTCGTTTTGCTTTTCACTTTCTTTGTGGCCTCGCTCTGCTTGAACGGGGACCGCAGGGAATGGTCCATCATGAAGCTCAGCAAGGTCTCCTCGTCCTGCAGGAGCTCCTCGGAGAGGCCGGGGGTGCTGTCCTCGTGGTGGGCATTGTTGAGGGACCACTCGCTCATGGCCATGTTCTCGGCAGTGATCTGGACCGACTGCGCCAACCAGCTGTTGAAGAAGGTCCCGTCGATGGGGAAGGAGGTTGATAAGCCTGGACAAAGTAAAACGTGGAAGGTTGGTTCAGGAGCCAGGAACAGCCCCGTGGCCCTTTGACATCAACTTCACCACAACTCCCCACAATGGAGAAACACCCAAAAGGTCAACCGTAACACAACACATCAGGACACAGTACAGGGTTTACCCCAGCACTAGTGCTGAATTTGGGGTTTACAGCACAACAACCCCAGTGTTTCCCCACATCCAACACTCCATGAACCTCCCCAAACCTAAACTGAGCATCTTTCTGCAGTGAAGATGCCAAGCCCCAGCACACCCTGGCACGGGTGGAAAATACATCCCTGTGCAAAGGTGCCACAAAAGCCATCCCTGCGCAAGCCTAAAAACTTGGTGACTGCCACCAGTGCCCAAGCAAGGGTCCATGGGCTCTCCAGGGAGAAGCTGCAGCTGGGCCACCATGGGCTGTCAAAACCTCCAGCAGCACAGGAGCCAAGCAGTCAGTGGGGTGGTGAGGCTGGTGGTAAATCTGTGCGCAGAGGCAGGGAGGGCAAAAGGCAGGTCTGAGAACTCAAGGATGGATGCCTGGTTTTCCAGGCTCGCAGCAGTGCAGCTTTTCTTGGAGATGCTTTTCCCACCCTCCATCATTTGATGGAATTTGCCCCAGAAAATCCAAGGTTTCTTCAGCAGAGAAGAGCACAGAGACAAGATGAGCGCAAAAGCTGTTACCAAAGGGGCTCCTGCCTACAACAGCTTGGAGATGAACAGAAAGCAGCAGTCGGGGTGAGCAATGGGCAAAGCAGAGCAAGGCAGGGTGGTTCAGATCCCCAGACTTCCCACAGAAACTCTCTGTACCCCCAGGAGGGTTTTATAGCTCCTTCAGAATGTCCGATAGCCCCATGGGACCGGCGTCCCCTCTGTGCACCTATGGGGCAGCTGAACACGTGTGAACTCATCACATCCTGCCCTGCAAGCCAGCAGACGTGACAGCACCAGAGGAAGTCACACAAAACCCCAATTCTGGGTAAAAACCATATGTACTTGTGAAGGATCTTATCAAAAAAGACCTTTTTGTTTTGGTTTTTCACTTCCCCCCAAACCCATCTGTTGCTGAGCAACAGTAGGTTGTGGCTGATGGGGAAGAGCTGGAGGTGGTTGAAGCATCCAGAGTCAGCCTGCAACTCCTTGTCTCCCATAGCAAATTCAAGAGACTGGATACACTTTGTGCCTGCTTCCTGGATGCTGATGGCACAATCAGCACAACCACAGGGTTCTGGATGGTTTATGCCATGAAAATCCACAGCCCATGAGCTGTACCCACCACTGGTGCACAGCATAGAAGATACAGGGGATCAGCCCTACTGCAGGGTGGGTAAGTCTGATTTTATCACTGGAAAGCAAAATCATGCTTCAGCAGCACATCACAGGGTCTGTAACACATCATCCCAATCCAGCAAACCCCAGGGCTGGGGGGGGACACTTTATACCCCTTCCCTGCTGAGGACCATGTCTCCAATGTGGTCTCTCCTGCAGGACCTCAATAATTCAGGCTGATGCCCACAAAGGGAGAGATGGAAGAGGCTCCCATGGCTGCAGGTGTAACTAAACAATGTACATGCAGGAGGGATCAGGGGCTGGGACTCTTAACCCTGCTCCCCAAAACAGGGAGCCTCCAGCAGCACAAGTCCATAAAATCAGACTTACCCAGTTGTCCCAATACAGTTTCGTTGACTGATTTCCTTTTCTCTTTCTTCTCAGGACTATTTTTTCTACCATCTCTTCCTTTCCTCCTCAGGTCACTTTTCTTACCCTTTGTCTTCTTCCCAGTTTGTTCTGGCATTTTGTAGAAAGAAAGGAAAACTCCATGAGAGACGAGGCATCGGGGATGCTGCAGTTCCCCCTGGGGCATATCCCTGCAGTGGGGACCTGGACCAGACCTGCAACCAACTCCAAGCCAAAGAAGGAACACTTGTTGCCCAACTGTAGGCTAAGGTCTAAGTGCAGTAAGATCTGAATCCTGTAGGTTATATAAAAACAAGGTTTGGGCCTTGGATATGAACTTAGTGTGGCCACAGGGCTGTCCCACTGAAGGCAGGGGACTCACTGGAAGCTCTGCACCACCAAGATGCATTCCTGGATCAGTGCTCTGGGGTGAGGATCTGCAGGAGCAGAAGGGATAACCCTAAACACTGCTCAGACACATTCCAGGAGGATGAGGACCTCCAAACCCAGCTGTGTGCCACCCATCACCAACAACAGCATCTCCCAGAGGGATTCAGCTGCAAAGCCAGTTGGACAGCAATGGTGCCAGCAGTGTTTTAAAGCAGACCTTGATTTAATTTGACCTTTTCGCTATAGTAACTGCTCACACTCATACTGGGTGGAAACAACCCAAAGCTGTAAAACTTAAGCAGTATACTGAGCATAAGTAAATAGAGCAGGAAAGGTGGCCAGCACTGCCTATGGAAAGCCAGGGATATAACTCTTAGCTATGTAGCCATTCAGCTAAAAATCACTGTTTCCTAAATGGCTTTGAACTTCTACTGGATTTATTCCTCTTGGGTAAACAGGACAAATACCCTATAAAAGTACAACTTGTATTGCCAAGCAAAACACTTCAGCAGTTTTTCCTTACTCCATTAGGCCACTCTCCCGGAGAACTCCATGCTAAAACTTCTATCAGTTTTCAGAGGGGGAAAGATACTGCCCTAAAACCAAGATGTGGGTGGCTGATGGAAGACACGCAGTCACTGAGTCTGGCCCATGGGTTGAACCTGCACGAGCAGCTATCAGAGCAGTGATGTTAAGAAACAAACTGGTTTATGCGTTAGGCACTTACGAACAGCCTCAGCAGCGAGGCCATGGGCTGGATGGGTCAGAGGGAATAACCTCTCCTTTCCCCTTGCTGCTGCAATGGAAATACACCGGGTGAGCAGGAGAGCGAATTTGCATTGCACCTGCCCGAGTGTGGATTATCAGGATTTACAGCCCCGGGGCTGCCAAGCCAGGACCCCCCTTCTGACCAAAGCACCCACTGAGAGCAAGAAAGGCAAAAGCTAAACTGATGTTTGCTGCATTCCTGCCAAATAACTGGAGAAGGGCAGACACATTCTTCACTTGGCTTCCAAACCAGAACTCTGGCTTGGTTTAGGCAGCACAATGGGGCTAAAGAGAAACCTGAGCTGCAGTTTTTGAAGAGGAACCTGTCAAAACAGCAGCCGTGTCTCAAAGCCAGACACTGTTGACTTTCCATTCCATGCAAGAAAAATACAAGGGAGAGGGGTGGGTTCATTTTACACTGACTTTATTCGAAATCTCCTCCTCAAATGATCATTTGTCAGTGGGGGAAATAAACCCCTCCAAGCTTTGAGTTTTAGGTGGGAGCCATTCCAAAAACACTTCTGTGCCAAAACCATCCTTGGAATAAGCCCAACAGATTTCTGTTGATGACTACTCTAACAGCAGTCAGAAACGGGCCTCATCCAGGCAAAATCATGGAGACTTCTTCCTGCCTGCAAGAAGCCCCAGGTACACAGCGCAGCTGGTGGAGGGGATGCTGCAGGAGCTGGCCCCCCACTTTCACACCAGTCAGTGCTTCGTAATGTGGTGAGGCACAGGGACAGGATGACCCAAGGAAGTTGTGAAGGCTCCATCCCTGGCAGTGTTCAAGGACAGGTGGGACACAGGGGCTTGGAGCAAGCTGCTCTAGTGGAAGCTGTCCTTGCCCGTGGCAGGGGTTGGAGCTGGAGGAGCTTTAAGGTCCCTTCCAACCCAAACCAGGCTGTGGGTCTACGATTCTATGAAAATGCAGCAGTGAAGTATCCATAGCTTTGGTCCCACTGGTGCCAAGTATCTTTAGCTCCAAGTATTGTCAATTGGCATGGAGGAGGCTTAGCAAAACTTGGGTGTTGGGAGCACTTGGCAGCATTGGGGTCTGCAATGGTGCACGTTCTGGATGGGATGAGGATGAGACAGGAAGGAGCTGAAGCAGAAAATGCACACAACACCGCTCTGCTACGTGCTGCCATGCATGGGCAGGGCTGTGTAGCTGCCACAGGAAGATCGAGCCCTTCCCTGACCTCAGTTTCACTGACCACCCCTCCCTGCCACAATGCCACCAGCCCCAGCGCTTGCACCTGCCATCGGGCAGGACCTGGAGATGAGCATGCATATGAGGACCATATATTGCACTGAGGAGGAGGTAAGGTGCTCCTGCCTGCACTGTGACTGTCACAGCTCACCAGGCCATCCTTGCTTCCCACATCTGGGATTGCAACTTAAGATCTGATGGTACGCCCTGGCGAGGGAACACTTCCTGAGCTTGGAAGACCCTACACACCGATGCTGAAAGGCACCTGGGTCCCCAATATCCCTCTGGCATGGACAGACCCAGATGCTTAAACCACCTGAAGAGCGCAGGATCAAATTCCCACAGTCAGGCTCTTTCCCCGGCATCAGCTACTTGCAGAAGCCAGGTCCCAGAGGCAGCAATCCCTGCTCAGGCTCGAGGGTGGCTCAGGCCCATCCCAGGAGAGATGAGCAGCTCAGCTCAGCTGGTTCAAAGCAGAAAACTGGCAAATGCCAACCATTTGGTCCAGGAGAGAAGAGCATGTGCATCAAAACGTGAATCCCACAGCCTGCACCCCAATCACTTCCTGAGTCACCCTCGCACTGCGGGTTTGCCTCTGATCACTCACCTTTAGGCAGAACAAACATGATGGTAAAGGCAGCTGTGCTTTTCCCAGAGCACATGCATGCCATTTGCAGGAAGGGCAATGGTGCAGACAGCCCCAAAACATGAGCAGCAGAGCCCAACACAGCTCCCCTCCCTGGTTGGCATCTGCACCCCATAGCAGCCCTCCCCAGGAGGAGCTGCCACCCCATCACTGCGCTACAGATTGGGTTGGGCATGACCGGAGGTTGGATTCCCCAAGGGCATTTCCCGCCATCCAGCACCTGGTTTGTGAGGGAGCTGAGCTCAAGAAGCCTTCCTGGCGAAGTACCCAAAGTACCCTGTGCCTGTCACCTTCTGAGAGCTGCAGATGCTAACCCAGGTTCGCCCAGATGAACCAAAGAACATCACGAGGTCCACGTGATCCCCCAAAACCCGCAGAGCCCAACAGGAACAGCGCATGGAATCTGCCTTCAGGATCTGAGACTGTTGCTCTTGTCTTTCATCCACCCGTTATTCCTGAGCTGGACCTTCCTTTTCACCAGCAGCATCCCTGCGGGTAGCACCATCCAGCACATTCCCATGTGCCAGAGAATGGCTCTTGGGATGTGGGGGCTCCAACTGGTGGGAACAGCTGGGAACACCATTCTGTGTCTGTCCAGCCTGGCAATCTCAATCGTTGGTTCAGTGACGACGTATGAAGCAACACACAGTGTCACTGATCCGTGTCACAGGGACTGAGGTCTGCAGGACCCACATCTCCCTGCAGCACACCCTGGGGTCCCAGCCATCCCTGCCTGGCTCTGGCCTTCCAGAGGAATTCGCCCAGGCTCCGAGTCACAAACACCTCAACGTACACACGCCTCAGCCTCCAAAACTGCAGTCAAAGGGAACTTTTGTCAAGGAAAGCTCAGCCCAGACAGTTCCTGAAGAAACCCCAACCATGTGATGGCTTCAAACGCAACTCCGAAGCCACAAACACAACAACTGCAGGAAGCGCCTGCCAAAATGCCAGATGCTGCTGCTGGAAAAACTGCTCTGCAGCCACGGGGTCTGGTCTGCTCTGCCACCACAGCAGGAGCTGTGGGCTCCGGGAATGCTTGTGTAAAAGGCAAAAAAGTAGGACAGAAGGAAACCAACTTTATTTCAGTTCCTTAATAAAAGTTGCCAGAGGCTTTGCATGCAGTAGCAAGATGTTCTCCACCAATAGGTATCTCGAGGAGAGAACTGCAGTCAACCAGTGCGAATGGAGCTGGTCCTTCAGGGCAAAAGACAATCCACCAGTAGCTTAACCTTTGATTCTTGATAGAGCCAAAGGCACCTGCAAGGAGTCCAAAGGAAGGGCTGCTGACCCGTGCCAGGGAGCCAGCTGCTGTGAACCAGCCCCAGCATCAGCAGCCCTGTGGGCAGGATTTGCCATCTCCTTCCAGACAGCTCCATCTCCATAAAAGCCCCCAAACACTGCCTTAGCATCACCACCTGGCCAAACACTTGGTCTTTCTGATAGACTCCTGGGGAGAGGAAGATCAAGAGATATCTGTGAAAACACTCCGGTCACCCAGGGCATGGCTTTATTGTGTGTTTCTGAACAAAACTGGAGATGGGTAAGACTCAATACATGAACCAATCTTAAATAATAGGGTAGAGGAGCTCTGGTTCCCTTAGGGAGGGGTCTGAGCCTTAGGTACCAGTCTGGCTTCAGAGGACAGCAGGGACAGAGTGCATGAGAATAAGCCCTGGTAAGCGGTACTGACCTGGGTAAAGATCTTGCTCAATAAGCTTCATCTGGAGATGGAAGATCTGCTCCTGCAGTTTACAAATGGTGTGTTTCATTTTCTCCCGTCTCGTCACCATGTAACAGAGATTTCTAACCTACGGAAACACAAGAAACAGCGTCAGGTTTAGGCAGTGTCTGGTTTGGGACCCAAACTGTCCCAACTGAGGGGAGAATTTGGGTCCCTTCAAACTGTGTTGCTGCTTCGGCTGCCGAGGGAAATCCACATGCTCTGGGATCCAGTCCTTTTCATCTCACAGGCCAAGGGGAATGGCTTTAACCTGCCAGAGGGGAGACTGAGATGAGCTCTTAGGCAGAAGCTCTTCCCTGGGA
>WYDI02002279.1:5028-36802 GCA_009867235.2 Psittacus erithacus
TGTTCAAGGCCAGGTTGGACACAGGGGCTTGGAGCAAGCTGCTCTAGTGGAAGATGTCCCTGCCCGTGGCAGGGGTTAGAGCTGGAGGAGCTTTAAGGTCCCTTCCAACCCAAACCAGGCTGGGATTCTGTGACTTTATGATCAGCAGGCTGGAAAGGGATTGAACCCAGGCAGAAGATGCTCCATCCCTAGTGCTGGTGGGAACGGCAGCAAAAAGGGACATGGCAGAATCCCAGCCATGCCTGCAAAAATGTGAGCAGCCCATTCCCTCATCAGTTGGTCTCTATGCACATAATCAGATGTGACAATTAGGGGCAAACCTGTTGGTGTATATTCCCTAAAGGATCCTGCAGCCACCTGCCGAGCAATATGTGTCCCATAGGACCTGTGTGTATTTGAGGAGGGTTTCTTCTTTCTTGCTTCATATTTTGGGGAAAGCCTTTTTGCCTCCATGCTCTGCCTGCCTCCAAAATCATGTGCTCATCTTCACTTTGTGTCTGACACTGCTGGCACTTTGAGGCAGATTTACTTTTAGTTGAGGCAAAAAGACACAGCAGAGCAACCTTAACCTGCAGTCAGATTTGTACCTGAAATAGCTTTCCAGCCCTTTGTTTTACCCAAGCAAATGCAAAGTCTTGCTGAAGGGACACTGTTTCCTCACCCCATCGACTTCCTTGGGCCTGATGGGCCCGGGAAAGTGCAGCTTATTTGAGGGAGAAGAGGGAGAAGGGAAAAGCAGCTGTGCAGAAGTCACTTCACTGTCCCTCTGCTCAGCTTCCTGCGATGCTCTGGGATTCGGGTATTTCCACATTCCCCCACCCCAGCTTTGATGGACAACTTCCTTCATGCTGAATGACACTTGGGGACCCACCAGGGAGTGTGAAGGCTTTCGAGGATGGATGACCCACTCTTCACCCTGCACCAGTGACAAGAATGAGCCTTCCCCCCTCCTTAATCCACCTTCACCCCATCGCCTAGAGGGGCCCATGAACCCTGTCCTCAGGAGGGAGGAGGCATCGAGGGGGGACACGGGGACCCTCCGAGGCCCGAGCATCCCCCTGGGGCTTTGGGCCACCCCCAGCACTCACCACCCCACATTGTGCAGGGCCAGCGGGGGACGACCCCATCCCACCGGCACCATGAAAGCCGCCTTTGTTGTAGGGCTGTCAGCCGGGGCAGAGGCTCTCGGCCTTTGGTTTCCAGGACGACGAGAGGACGAGGAGGAGGAGGTTGGGCTGATGGGGAGGAAGGTGAGGGATGGCAGCAGGAAGGGTTGGGCACAGTGGGCAGAAGTGAGCCCCCAGAAGTGGCTCCGTGGTTTCACCAAGGCACCTTCTTTCTGGAAGTGGAGGTGATGAAGCTGAGCCAAACCCATACCGGGTGTGGAGTGAGAGAGAGGGACAGAATGCAACCCATGGGTCTGACATGGCTGTGTCCCACATCAAACACGATGGGGGCCTTTCTGCTTTCATCTCCTGATCTCAAATCAAACCTTCCCCATCTCCCTCCGGCTCACAGAGCACATCACCATCTGAGCTTGCATTGGAGCCAGTGCATCCCAATGCTACCTGCCCACTCGAAGTACTTACTCACACCATCTCCAGTCTCTCCCTGCCATCCCACAGATGCTCAGTGTATGTTTTTAGCCAAATAACTCCAGTTTGCCTCTCTGCAGCTCTCCAGTTCCATCTGATTTTGGGGGAGTTCAAAGGTGTTTTCCTGCCTTCTATAAGCTCTGGGCTATTTATAGCTGTCAGATGTTGGCAGCCCATGATCAACTGTACAGGGACAATGTGGAAATGGCTCATTCTTGTGAGTAACTCCAGGACCAGCCACAAGCCTGAGGAGTGCCAGGGTATTGCCTAGGAGAGCCAAGAGAAGATGGGTGGTGAAGAGCAAAGAGAAGCTCCTTTAGGCTGAATAGGAGAAAAAAGGCAAATACCCAGTTTGCTAGGGAGTTCTCCTAACACTTGGTACACCCCTTGGTGAAAGTGATGCTAATCCTGCCCCGTGGGCTATTTCAGGCCAGGGTGGCCTAGTTGCCATAGCTGCCCTTGCTGGTTCTAGATCTGGAGATGCTTTTATTCTTCCTTAGGTGCTCAGGAGAGGACAAATATCATATTGATCTCTAAGCCCTGCCTGTTCTGACCTGGACGCCTCCCCAACGTGCAGGGCCACAAGTCCTTTGGACATCCATACCCAGCTCCCAGGCTGCAAAGAGGCTTCTCCTGGCCAGGACTTGGGGAAACAGTGTCCCGTGCTCCATCACTAAGAGCCAGAAGGGTCCCTTCTCACATTCCCAATGGCACACGGCTGGGCTGAGCTTTCTCAAAGACACCAACAGTCTCAGTGGTGATCAGATGAGCCACCAGTCCCAGACAAGCTCTGAGCCTCCATCATGGTGGAAGAACAGAGCATGGTCTCCTGCACTCAGTCATCTCGTGGTGAAGTCTGGCCGGGCTGTGGGGAGAAACCAAAAGGGACTTCAGACTATAGCTTTGTCTTTCCATGGTGACCATCCTGACCCTTGAATGGTCCTGAAAGGGAGAGGTGGATCAGGACATTCCTGGTGTGTTGGTTTTCCCTGCCAAATGTCCATATCCCACATCACTGATGTTCGTGAGAATACAGTAGCATTTCAAAGTTTGAGAGACCAGGGCTCTTGCATCCCTACAGAATTCCACACGTAGAAAGCTGCTGGGAGTGACCAGGCACTGGTGATCTCCACATGCCATGAGGGCTTTGTGGAGCTGTGCTGCCAGCCATGAGGATGAACACCAGCCCATTCTCGACGTGTCCTAATGCTGTGGTGCTCTCCACTCCTGCTACAAACAGGCTCTGGGCCCACAATACTCCTCCATGCTGAAGGGACCACTATTTTCTGCATCTCATCAAGCGCTTCCCTGCTCTGACCAGGGGCAGGAAGAGGAGAACACCACATGCATCTGTGAGCACACAGAAGCTCAGAGAGAGCTGGAAAAGAGCTCTCCAGGCTGGACAGGCTGCAGGGCAGCAAGACACACACTCCTGTGCTCAGGAAAGCAGCCAGAGAGACTCTCATCCCCACATCTGCCCTGGACTTCCAGTTTACATCCCATCTAAGCAAAGACACTTCACCTTCCTCTTGGTTTGGTATCACACACCCCACTCCCTCCAGTATCAGCTGCGGTATATGGGAGTGAAGTGAACTATTTAAGAAATGCACCCAATAACATTACAATTATTTACCATAAGAGCCTCATGCTTCCAATAATAGCCTAATGTTCCAGGCATCTGTCCAACACACTCGGAGGTTTCTTACCTATCCACTGCAGGATTCGTATCCATCACACTTCCCAATGGATGTCTGGATGAGCCACTGCAAAACTGCAAGGCTCCGGAAGACCCAGAAAAGCTGCCACATCTGTCTGCAGATCAAGGGGACAATGGTGAGCAGGACCTTCCATCCCCACTGCAAGTCATTTGCTGGTGTCTGCAGTGGGTTGAAAGCAATCAGTGGTTTTTGAGAGGCAACAGCAAGACCAGTTCACCTGCAGCCAAAGCAGCCTGGCTTTTGACTGCAGCCACAGCTCCAGCATGGTCCCTGAGTGGCACAGATGGGAGATGACAACGAAGGGACCCAACCAGATGCCACTCTCACATCCTGACACAGTCATTCTGGTGCTGGAATGAGACGGAAATGGACAAATGGAGCAAAACCAAAAGGGCTCATAAATGTTTTTCTTGGTCAGATCCCATGAGCCCCATCAGCAATATCCGCAATGGCTTTTACAGACCAGGCTGTGCAGCCTCATGTCGTTCAAGTGTTCCCAGGGAACAGCAAAACGTCATGAGCACAAATGTCCTGCTGTAAACAGCCTCTCCAATAGGAAACCATGATTGTTCAGCAGCAAAGTTACTTGTGGGCTCGGGAAACAGTTCCTGAGCAGAGGAGATGGTGCAACAGGATGTGGGCATCTTATCGTGCCATACCAGTAGACAGTCATAAGCGCTGGCACTTGCCCAGCAGTCAGCTCCAATTTGCTTGCACACAGGGTTTGCTGGAAAACTGCATCCAGGCACCCAGTGAATAAAAATGATCCTGGCCCGGCTCACGAGCAGGGTTTGCTGAATGGCAGAGGGATGCTGAATTATTCACTCGGCACCAGCAGAGCCTCAGAGGTGGAGAAGAGGGGAGGAGGATCACACTGCTGCTAGTCATGTTGCACTGTCAGTTCTGAGCACTTCATTCTCAGGGCTGTGAGGCTCCATCTGCTACTAAATTTCCCATGAAAAAAGAGAAGGCAACATTCCTGTGCACTGACTGCTCATGGTACAGCAGTGCTAGAACACATTCACTGACATTCATGAGAAGTACAAACCCAGGGGGAAGCGCAGAGTGGAAGGGATAAATTCCCATTTAGAGTGTTCCACCTACACAAATGTAGAAGAAACAGATTAAGGCACAAAATCCCAGGCTGCTCATCCTGTCTGGCACACTGGAGAGGTCAGTGCAGAGGGCAGATGTAGCATAACCTGCTAAATGTGTTACTGGGCTCCACAGCTAGGCACTTTCATGTTCTTCCAAGCATTCAGCGGCTCTCTTTCTCTCCTCTATCTCAGTTGCTGAGCTGTTTCTCAGCCCACTTGAATTCTGGATGGTTTTAACCCTGGCAGCCAGGGAAATGACAGTGTCTGGAAGGTGATCAGTGCTACAGGAGGTCCTTGTTCTTAGTAGAGAACTAGAAATGCTCAGAGAGGAGATGCTGAGAAGTTGCTGTTGGACATTCACAGTCATATGCTTTAGTGTCCATGGTGGAAGTGTTTGTGTGGAATCACATGGTGACAAGGCTCTGGATGCGTAGTCTGCATTTGGAAGCACATCCGGCCTTGCTGCAAACCACCCCAAGCAATTCGTTCTATCAGGAAGCAAACAGAGGAGGTACATTAAACAGCAGAGAGGTGCACGTCCCCGCAGGCAGAGCTGGGGAAGAAGATAGATCACCTTGGCTGGGTATAAAAGGCTCCAGGAGAACAAAGGAAAAGAAGGAGTCAACAAAAATCAGGTGGGAAAATAAGCTCATGGATTTGTCCAAAGAGCCACAGGCTCCCAGCACTCAACTATATGGATTTGGAAGGGGGGGTTTAGTAAAGATGGAGGTGAGACCACCATGTGTCCTCTCCTTACATGGCCCAAGCAGGAGAAAGGAACAAAGCTGCAGTGCTGCCAAGTGGAGTCCCACAGAGCATTGCATTGCTGGGAAGAGCTGGAACAAACACAGGATGTCCTGGGTAAATCCATTAACTAAGAGGCTTCTTCCTTTTCATACCTTTTTCCCCCAGGCCATGTACCTTTCACTCTCAGTACTGCTCTGGAGATCACAGAGGCTGCCATTCCATGTGGAGATGGTGAGGGAGCTTAAAAATGCAGTTTAAGATCTTCAACCTGCTGTGGCTTAGACTTCTGGCAGCCTCCTGTTCCTCTGGGAGACAGCTAGTCTCCATCCATGGCTCCTTCAGCCTGTGTCTGGAGCTGAGGACCCATGTCCCACACATGCTACGAAGAGTCAGTAGAGGCAAGGGATGAAACCCATGAAATACTATAAGCGAGAAAGGAAGTGACAGGGGCACAGAACCTCTCCCCTCAGGAATCTGCCCCTCTTTGGGACAGTTGGCAAAGCCCATAGGGCACTCTCCAGGTAAGGCACTCTTGCCCTCAGCCCTACACACAAACAAGGATATCTTCCCTGTCAGTTATTCCCCATGTCAGGCTCATCCAGCCCATTTCTCTGCCTTGGAAACACGGTTGGGTTTAGCCTGAGCATTGCAGGGTGTTTGATTTTTAATGCTTATTTATCTCTGACATGGCACAGGCCATTCTAGCACCCCTTTATCTCTGGTGCTCTTTGACCCCCGCGTGTCAGCGGTTCAATCTGGTACGTTCCACTCTTTGCCCCCACTTAATTCTTTTTTAGCTGCTTGCCTTTTGAAAGCTGGTGCCATATGCCAGCCCTAAAGAGCCCTGATCAATGCCGGGGGACCACGTCCCTGCGACCCCGCAACCTGCACTGCAAAGGGCAGAGGGCAGAGCAGAGCGTTGGCCATGTTTTCAGCATGAGATTTCAGCTGTATGGGCTGGAGGGGGAGGGAGAGCTTTTCTTTCTTGCTTTCTTTTCATGCATCTTGGTCCAGCGGGACAGCAGAGCTCCGTCTGCCTGTCCACTCCTCTGCCTCCATTAATGGGTGGGAGCAATAGAACCACTAAGAATTGGGATGGCCGAAAAGGTAACATAGAAAGAGGAGCAGCACAGCTCAGTATAAGATAGGAATTGTTCATACCTGTCCCAGGAGACTTGGTTTCTCTCCCCCAAACCTCAAGTCTCTGACATGGTTGAGCCTCTTCCGTGGGGAAGGAGTCCCTGAGAAGGTGCTGCAGACCCATGGAAGGTTGCACATCCCTGCCTTGCACCCCACGTTGCAGGCACAGTGGTGAGATCCCTCACCTACCACACTGAGGGGCTGTGTGAGCTGTGCCTTCACCAGCCAAGGGCCACTGGATCTAAAGCCACTCTTTTCCCAGGCACAGACCTGCCTCTTGGGCATGTATTGGCTTTTTCTTCTCTCCTCTGTGCAAAAGAGCTTTCTGCCCTGGTTGCTTTCGTTTTTAGAGCTAGAAGAAGAACAGATGAAATGGGAAAAGCTTGTGGTGTCTCCCTGGGACAGCAGGGCTTTGCTAGTACTGCTTCCAAAGGCAGATTTAACCCAGCTTAGCTTCAGCAGGGAGGAAAAGCCTGCAGTTAAGTCTAAGTCCAAACTCTTTCCCCAGTAATGACCAGCTAGCAAGGATCTGCAGGATCTGCTTGGCTTGCTACTGTGGGTCCCATTCTCATAGCATTTGGTGCTGAGTCCTGGCAGAGCAAGGCTGCCAGGGACCCTGTGGCAGAGCCAGGCAGATGTTCTATCTCCCCATCTGGTCACACCAACACTCTGTGTCCTTGGGCAGAGGCTGTTTCCCTTGGGCAGAGGTCATGCCCAGTCTCATACCCAACAGTGGGAAAAAGCTACGCCCCAACACAAGCACCAGACCTCCAAGGGGTGCAGGACAGAGCATGGCCAAGTCATCAGCTGCTGTTGTGCAAGCCGGGTATCGCCTCATCAGCCAGTTCCTGTTAAGCATCCTGGTTGCCCAAGTCGCTGAGCGCTTCCCAGCTGTCTGCAGGGGGAGGGTGTGATCAATCCACAGCATCCATAAGGAATAGAAAGGGCCAGAGGAGTACTTTTACTGGGGTGGCTTTGGCTACTGGCTGAAGAGTTTAATTCCTGGTGTCAGCACCAAACCCAAGCCAGTCCCATGCAGACCTTTTTTTCTTCTCACCTTTGCTTTCACCTCCCTCCAGGGGGAGGCACAGCCTATGCCAGGCTCTGCAAGCCTTATATGCCATCAGGAATAAAAGCACTTGGGAATGATCCCTGCACACTGCCAGTGTGGGGTCAGTGGCTTGTATATGACCCTCTTAGAGGACTTTTGGGGGCATTTTTGAGCTGAGATAAATTGCTGCCCTCACCCCTTACCCCAGCCACCCAAAGCTCCATGGAGTGAGAGCACCACATCCTGGCTATCCCCAGTGTGTCCGCTTTTCTCCCTGAGACTGGAGAGCCAAGAAAGCCCCAACTTGTGTCAATCTGCAACCCAAGTGTTTGCCCAAGGACAAGCATGACAGGGCACCTTACCCTTGAAGGCAGTACCCGCTGGTGGTGAGGGGAGCCCATACCCCACACAGAGGCCACTGCTGAGCGCCAACTAATTAACCCTTCTGACAGCTCCCATTAAAAATAAAGGGGCCTCAGGTCCCTGCTGGAGTGGCCTATTTTACACTTGCATCTCCTTGGCTGTGCGGCAGCGGCAGCTGCTCGGAGGTGGTTATTTCAGGAAGGGAACGCTATAGATAACTGATCCACAGCCAGGTGTCATGTTCCTCATTTATTTCCAATTACCGTGTCTCCTGAGCTGCCTGGTGTCAATTCATTTGGTCACCTCCGTCCTGGCGCTCCTCTCTGGGGCCCGTCTCCACTGTGGTGTGATCTCTCCCCAGGGGGAGGCTGTTACACAACAGCTCTGCTTCTTCTTCCGCTCCATCTTGTCCTTGTCTCCTCGGGACACCCCCAGCTCCGTGCCCCTCATCAGGGTCACACAGAGTCTCTGGGAGCAGCCATGGTGTGAGAAGGCAAAGGAAAATCCCAGGCTTTGGGGTGGGATCTGCTCCTCGGGATGCCCAGTGCAGTGACAAGCACAGGTAGCGGCAGTGCACGGCACACTCAGCCACAAGGGTTTCCTGCACACCTCCTTCCCAAGAGTATCTGGCAAGTGCAAGGCCCCTTGAGCTCCTCTGTCCCTTGGCTCATTGCTCTGAAGCTCCTTTGCCCCCTCAGCTGCTGAACATGGGGGCAGTTTGGGTGTCTACATGCACATATGTGGGAAGCCAGAACCTCCTGGACCCTCATTTCAGTTTCCCTGTGCTCTGTACACACACAGGGATGCCTCGGTTACCTAGTGCAGAACCTGCTTCTCCTGGCCAAGACCTGTGGTCACCCTTTCATCTGAGACAGCAATGTCTTGTTGGAGATGCACCCATAGATCCAGGCCAACAGCACCCTGAAATCACCGGAGCACAAGAGTCCGAACAAGCATCTGGATGAGGTGGTTTGTGCTGGCTCATCTCATTCCCACTGTGGACTCTGCTGTCACCCTTTTTGTCCATCCCAGCACCACCACCACGCTCTGCCCCTCCAGCAGCTCTCCCCACAGCCCAGCCAGGATTGTCTGCTGGCTCCCTGCCCCTCCATCTATGCCCACCCCAATCCTGGCTCCCTGTAACAGAGAGGGGACAACTGCTGAGACAGACAGCACCATGCAGAGAAACAGGGACACTACTGACAGGAGACTCCAGTGACACCAGATGTGTCTGGGAGAGACAGCCCAGCCCTCCTGCCTCTTGCCAGAGGATCCCACCCAATGCTTTGTGATTTTATCCATCTGGACACCCCAGACATGTGCCAGAGAGGGCAGAAAGCTTCAGTGTGCAGAAGGATCTTAACCTGGGGATGATGCACAGAGAGTAGGAGGGACAGGAGCTTCATCGTCCAGTTTTAGTCCAGTCACTGACATGCTTCTCCTGCTGGACATCTCACTTCATCCTTGGCAGCTACTGGGTGCTGATGCCTCTAGCTGCAGGGCTGCTGGCCTTCCTGGGATTACTACCATCCCTTTACAAGCACAACCAGCAGTGTTTCAGCCCCTGGCTCTGCAGCCAACTGCATTTTAAAGCTCTCCATTGATGTCTGAAGAAGCAACACAACGGGCTGAACCCTGCAAATCCAAATCCCCCTATGCCTAGGGCAAGTCCAGACCTGCAGTGTAAATCTGGTCTCTCCTCTAGCTGCACCCTCTCACAGAGGAGCACCTTTAGGATGAAGTATCTTCATGCTTCCACTTCTGGGCACCTTTTTACCTGTCTGAGCTGCTCTCAAGTGTGCTCTGGCATGTCCCTGCTCCTGCTGGCACTGCAGGGCTGGCAGGGCTGGTGACACGGGCTTGCTCGTCTGCCTGCTCACTGTCAGCAGCATGGCCAGCTTAGTGCTGCTGGTGACAACAGCAGGGACCAAGAAGGGCATGATGTCATTCTCAGATTCATCGGGAAGTTTTCAGCAGTGATGGCTGGAAAAAAACAACATTTTTCCTGTGAAAAAGGGCACATTTGCTCTGATTTCAATGAGAAAGAAATAAATAGAAAGCCTGGTAGTGACTGTCCTTAATTGATTAGTCATTTCTGCAGATGATAATTGCACATCAAAAGACTGAGATCCTACTGTTTCATGCAAATGTCCTTATGAATAACAGCCAGGCACAGGGGAAGGGGATACAGGAAATAAATTCTCTCAAAGCCACCCAGGAGAATTTGGAGCTTGAGTTTCATTTCAGGAAAACAATTTTGCTCTGCAAAGAAATATCCTCAACCTCAGCTACTTCCCAAGGTCCTAACACTGGAATGGACCTCCTGTCCCTCCCGCTCCCTGTGCATCATCCCCACTTCAAAATCCTTTCTACCCATTGCAGCTTTCTGCCCTCTCTGGCACATATCAGAGTGTCCAGACTGGGGCCTGATCCCCAGGCTGTGATGTCTGGGATTGAACCATCAGCTCCTGGGCTCACACGAGAACCCCCATGTTCACTGAATTACTTGAACGCGGCTGCTAGCCCCGGAGTCTGGCAAACGAGACTTGTGAGCATGACTCAGTCAGCCTCCAAAAGCAGCCACGAAAAACAAGGACCTGCTGTGAGCTGCATTTTGATTTCTGAGCCAATCTCATGATGTTTTGCAGGGCCAAAGCATGGGGCTGTAAGATCAGGGCAGCCCCCAGAACTCCAGGCATTCCTGGGGGATTGGAGCAAACTGTCCATCTGGCAAAAGGACATATCGCTGGGGTCATGCCTGCAGGAACCAAGGCCTTGTGTCTTCAGGGCTGCAGTCACAGCATGGATAAACCTTTTGCAGGTGTCATTTCTTGTTTGGGGTAGTTCAAAGCCTCCCCAAAGGCCACCCTCATATCTGCCCCCTCACTGGCCTGGGTGAATCCCTCCAGGGCCCCATTTCCCACACATCACTGAGCAGCTCGGAACACAGGTAGCAAGGCAGACCCTGGGGTAACATCAGACTGTGCTCTTGTATCTGCCCGGAGCAGAGCAGCATTGGCTACTTCAGGCCACATCAGTGGTCTGCAGAGCAATAAGCTTCCCAAAGTACTACAGGGAGGATGACTATGGCCAAGGGAGGAAGTGTTTATGGTTGTGGAGAAACCATTCTGCAAATCCCTCCAGCCTAAACTCCTGCCCCATAGTCCCTACAGTGACAGCAGGGAACTAGATTTAACCTTCTTCTACCTGGTGCTACCCAACTTTGCACGCTCAGGTTCAGCCATATCGTCTTCAGTGTGAGCTCAAAACCTGCTAGCATTTAATCATTCTTTCATCTCCTTGTCACCATCACTGGTGAAGTTACTGACCAAAGAGCACTTTGGATCCTAGGGGTAGGCTGAATTTTCCTCCTGATCCTGCAGCAGCCGGGTTCAGATCCACTACCTTCAGCTGTCTCCGGCATGGAGGCCTGTCAAGCTCCTTCCTACCCTCTTTGTAGTCAGTATGGAGAAATAGGCACTTTCAGGGCATGAGTCATCTGACCTATTTAGCCATCTTAGGGAGAGATGAATGAGTTCTTAAGAAGGCTTGTTTCTTTCCACTGTCTAGACAGCCAACCTCTCAACTGCAAACACCTACCCCTGCTCTCCTGGAGCACACCAGACACCCTTCCCAGGCTGGTGAGGGGTGCTGGCTTCTGGTGGGCTTCCAGCACAGGCCCAGGGTTGGATCATACCTAGATATCCTCAGAGGAATGCTTGCTCTTAAGGCAAGGGAAGATCTCAATACCATTGGAGTGGAAATCCAATTCTGGACAACCTTCTCTGCCACTAAGGGAGGGTTCTGTGGAGCTGAGCTTGCCTGGGCCACGGTGGCCCTGGGACAGGATGCTCTGAATAACGTCTGGCTGTGTTAGCCAAAAAGGAATGGGGATTGTTATCCTAGTGCTGTCACCAGCTTACCTGGGGCCTCGTGCTCTGCCATGGGGGCACAGTGTGCGAGAGCCTGCAACACCTCTGCCTGGTCTTCATAAAAGTGCAGAATCCCAGACTGGGTTGTGCTGAAGGGAGCTTAAAGCTGCTCCAGTTCCAACACCTTCCACTAGAGCAGCTTGCTCCAAGCCCCGTCCAGCCTGGCCTTGAGCACTGCCAGGGATGGGGCAGCCACAGCTTCTCTGGGCACCCTGTGCCAGCGCCTCAGCACCCTCACAGGAAAAAGCCTCTGCCTGAGACCTTAGCAGAAAGCCCAGTTACTGTCACTTTCTGAGGTTCCTGGCACCATAACATTTTTTACATAGAAAGAAAATGTCTGAGCAAGCAATTACCATCTCTTTTAGATAATCATGGTCCATAGACCACCTACCTGTGCTTCTAGGCTAATCCCACAATACAGAGCTCAACCTTTCTCTACAGGGCCACAGCTGATAAAGATCCATAGATGTCAGTAAGATTCAGAGGTATGAACTGATGAGGACAGGGAGGCTTGGGGAGGTGGTATGACACAGACCAAAGGGCCTCTAAAATAGCCAGAAGAAGGCTGTGCATCTGGGTATGAAACTGGCTGTGTCCAAGAGAGAGGGACTTTGGCAATGAAAAGAGCCAACGGGTAACAAATGGCCTAAAGTCATCTTTTGTTTGAAAAGGAAGGGACGAGTGAGTCACAGCAGGGGTTGGACTCACATCTGTACTCCACAACCCTGAAGCAGATCCTGAGCACTGGAACACATTTCGGAAAGCATGCTCTGCTACCAGCAGTGGCACAAATAGGACTCCAGAACCAGTAAAAACAGCCCGAGAAAGGGTTTGATGGTGAGAGACAAGGAGAATGCGTGTTTGTAACCAAGCACAAAGGTTGAGAGGGCTCCTGAGCACAGGTGCAGCCTAGAAAAAACAGCCTACGATGCAGCTGGAGGCAATGGGTTCAGACAGAGCCAAAGGGCTAGAAGGTGCAGGCAGCAAAATCAAATGGGAGTAAGGGATGTGCCACTAGCTGGGGGGGTTCATTGGCCACTGAAGCTGTGTGAAAGGACTTAATGCTCTGGAAGTGCTCTAATAAAGATCCCCTGTCATGAGGGAAGAGCTTTAGGTGAACAGAAGACAATCTCAAGCCAAGAAGTTGTTACTAGGCTCTATATGTTCAGAAATGTATCAAACTGCCCTGTATTATGCACAGGGAGATCAGAGGCACCAGTCTGATTCAGGACCTAACGGTGCTATGGCCTAAGTTCATCCTTTTGAGACTAAACACATGGCAGAGGTGCCCGCAGCAGCTGGAGGGAAGAGGCAGCAGTGCCTGCGCTGCAGCTCCTCCTGCGGACTGTATCCATTTGTCTGTGGCATCACCCCACCTCTTCTGGCACGAGCAGAGGCTTTGGGAATGTGTTAGAATCTCTGGAGTGACTGAAATCCCCCATATCTCTGGGATTTCTTACATCGGCCCCTCCCTGTTTGCTCCTGCCCTTTGTTCCAGGAGCCTGCCCTTCCTCCAGGATCTGGGACCACTGTAGCAGAGAAGCACACGCTGAGATGTTTGAGGCTTTCTGGAAGCACCAGGAGAGGGCTACCAGGGGAGATCTCATGGAGTTCACACTGATCACTCCACACCTCATTCCTGCCAGCAGCATCCTGCAGCCAGGAAGAGCCCAGCCAAAGCAGAAGCCTGGGTCCTGCCCCTGCCATCATGGACACAAGAAGGAGACCACGTTCAAAATTAATATATATTTTTATTGAATAGTTGCTCTAAGTGGGCTTGTGAAGCCACCATAGAATTACTTCTGTCATCTCCACAGTGGTCCAGTAACAGTTATCAGCTTTGCGAGAGAAGAAAACCAATCGGAAGAGGGTGCATTAAAATAAATAGGTTATTTTTTCTTATCTTTAAAATAAACTTTTCAAATAAATACTTTGGGTTGTTTGTTGTTTTGTTGGGTGTGGGGTATTTTTTGGGTTGGTTTGGTTTTTTTTTTAGCTTTTTTTGTTGGCTTTTTTTCCCTTAGAAGGTACAAGAGTATTGTCAAAAAATGGCCATCAGGTTATAAACATACATTATACCTTATAGAAAGGAACCCAAGTGAAGACAGCAGGGAGGGATCTCTTTATACACTGTACAGAATGCCTTTGTACCAGTTCAGCAGAGGATTAGAGGCTTCAGTTCTTGGTACGAGACTCTTCCTTGAAGCCAAGGGTGATCCATCTTCTAAGGAGAGCTTTGTGCTGAGGACACCTGGGAAGGCAGGAGGCAGCTCGTCCGCTGCTGATCCACAGAGCATCAGAAAGGGCTGAAAGAACCGCTGGGAGACGATGGGCAGAGGGGAATGGGATGGGAAGGGGAAAGGGCTCTGTTGGGCCAGCTCTGGGATGACCACACACCTCCCGGCTGGAACAGAGGGTATAAGAAACCTCCTCTCCCCATGCCCAGGCCAGCTCACTATAGGCGGTTTGGTCCTGCTTGTGCTGGAGCCCTTTGGGGTGCTGCAGGAAGGTGCAGTAGGAGAGACCCAGCGAGAGGCTTGGCACTGCTCCCCCTCACCTGATACTCACACATTCACCCTGTCCCACGAGGTGTGTGATCTCTTCCCATCGATCCATCCAACCATCCATCATTCATACATTCATTCATGCATCCATGTCCCTCCTGCCATGAACAGCTGTTGGGGTGGGGTTCATCCCTCATCTACTTTCCTCATGTGCTGATCACAAGAAGTTAAACCTTACAGTATCTGAAGAGCTCCCAGTTTCCTCCACCCAAGGGTCAGAGACAGAGCAAACTAGCGAAGTGAGTGCTGCAGACAGCAAGTTGAGAGCACAGTGTGCTCCTCCCTTGTACAAACTCCTCACCTCTCCACTCATCCCTCTATTGCACTCAAGCAGCCATTCCTAAATGGTTATCCTGTGCTTTGGCATCTTTTGGTCAATGACACTTGCCCATCAGTTTGGAGTTCACACATGGGGACGTGGAAAAGTGAACTCAATGGGATTTTATGGGAATCTGAGAGTAGAATCCCAAAGAACTTCCCCCCTGTTCTTTGAGGTACCAGTGTTCCTCAGGGATGGGTGGACAGCAGCCCAAGGACCATTTCTGCCCTTTGACTAGGAGGGTTGAGGAGCTCGAATGGGAGAGAGACTCCACCTTGGTCCCCAGTGACCCCTCATCACCAGTGCAGGGGCCAGTAGGGAAAGAGGGGAGAGAAACCAAGGGAAGCCTCAGAGAAAGCAAGCACCAGCAGGACTTCTTGTGTGGCTGGAGCTTTGGAGGTCTGGGCAGGAAAAGGAGGTTCCTGCATAGGCAGCAGAGCAGGGGAAGCCCAGGTCCTGCTCAGTACCTCTTGCCTTCTGCTCCTTTGGCACCTGAGTGTCCCTTTCTGCATCTAAATCCTCCCTACACCCCTGCATGTTTCCCAGCAGAGGAGCTCCCATCCATTAGAGACACACAACACAAGAGCCATTCCCGGGCAGAGTGGATCCATCCCTGTCAGCTCCCAGGGAAAAGGGAGGACTCGACACATGACTCTCCCAGAAGAAAACCGAGAAAGACGCGTCAGGACAGAGACAGACCCAAACTGCCGGGACAGGCAGCTGCAAACAAACAGCCAGAGCAGATGTGATGTGACTCACTGCAGGGTGGGGCAGGAAAGGGGCTCACAACCCCAGCCAGAGCTGGAGTCCTCTGTGCAGGGAAACCAGACTCTGGCAGCTGGAGAGGGGGAGAAAGTGGGATGGATCTGCTCTGGAGATGTTAGGAAAAGCTCAGGAAAAAAAGCATGATGAGACGCTCCCCACAGCATTCCTGACACCAGATGAGCTCCGTGAACCACAGCTAGCCTCCTTGGAGAGCTTCTGGCAAATCCTGACTTGCCCTTTCTGCCAAGAGCAAGGAATGGGAGCTGGATGAGAGCCCTCCAGATGGAGTGGGAAGCAGTAATCCCCCATGAAGCCACCTGCCCCTGTGAGCAGGGTAGAGGCCAACAGCCCTAAACTTCTCTAGCCCATGCAACTGCAAGTCATGGATGTGGCTTTGAATTTTGAGCTCAACACAGCTAAACCAAAGCCCTCTTCTGGTCTGACAGCCCTCAGTGCCCATCTTGGGCTCTCCTCCACTCCAGTTCCTCTCCTACATGTCCCCTATTTCATATATGTATCTCACAGGTTTTTCATTTCTTGGAGATGAGACACGTGGGAGACATGGTTGGACCGCTCAGCCCTGCATCCCGCTATGGCACCATCCCCTAGGAGAACTGGGGCTCCTGCACGGGCCCAGGAAAGGCCCATTAGGTACAAGGATACTGCAGGAGTCCTGGCCTGAAGGTGAATGTGCTGCAGGAGCAGCACAGGGCTTGGCTGAGCAAAGCTCTGGGGAGCAGGTGTGTGGACACTCATCTACTCATCCAACAGCTCCAGCACCTGGGGGAGGTCACCCCATGCCTGCATGACTTGGGAGGCCATGAAAATGATGCAGCTTCACATGTTGAGTCATTCCACCATCAGGAGAGGAAGCAATGAATTGCAGAGATACAGAGGTGGTAACTAAATTTACAAGTAGGATCCATTTAAAAAGGAGGAGGAAAAAAAAAACCCAACCATATATCAAAGTAGAGCAAGTTGGAAAATTCTGTTCATTAGTTTTCTTCAGAAAGTTTCAATGAACCATTTCACATTCTCATTGGAGTGAGACAATTCCTCAAACCCTCAGTGAAAAAGAGACCTTTTATTTCCCTAAAAACAAAAGGTTTAATTCTTCTAGGAAGAAGGACTGGAATCAGCATCAGTAGAGAAGGGAACTGAGTGCTCAGGAGGAAGGGTGCCTCTTGGTGGAAGTCTCTCCCTCAGGCATCACTTGGAAATGAAGAGCCAAGCGATTATTGGTATATGGATAAATATGACTGCAATATATAAGTGCTGCCACAGGGACATGGACTGAGCTTATAGGGGTCACAAATCCACAGGGCATCCTCTGGGAAGGTCATTGCCCTAAAACCCAACCCATTGTAGAGTTCAGGGCTGGCCTCAGAGGCCATACAAACCACACAGATGCAGCCCTCTCTGTTCTTCATGCCAAGAGATCCTCACTACAAGCTAGAGCATCATCATGAATTCCCCACAGCTTATGGAAGTGGTCTCTCTCCATCTTTGGCCAAAGGAAGCATCTTTCAACATCCCCCCTTGGGCTCCAGGTGAAACCAGGGTGAGGATTTCAGTCATGTTCCCAATGTGCCCCAGACACAACTTCACACCACGGCTGGGATTCATCTCTCCTTCCACAAGGAACCTCGACTTCCAGTATTTGGGTCCTGTTTGAGTTGAGGGAGACAGGCACCATCAGAACATCATTGAATGAATAATGTTTTCAAGGGGGATGAATCACTCTCCGAATCTGCTTTTCTCTGCAATGGAGGAAGCTTTTTAGACAGCAAATGTATGGGAATGGGAATCAAATCCCATGATGAGAGCCTAGCTCCTTGGCTCACCCCAGAGCCAGCACTAAATCCTACGCTCTCCCTGCAAAGCAAACCCCCTCAGGACAAGCTGTAAACCTCCCTTTCCCCCTGTCCCAATTACCTGGGAACTAAAGGTCTAGGATTAGCAAGAACCATACCGGGAAATCATCTTCCAGCATGCGCAAGTGTACCAGGAAGCCAACCCTTGCATCTGCCACCATTCACAGCAGTATCATGAATATTATTAGTAATAGACCTAGCCATCCTAACGTTATATTTCTATATACAAAAATAGATCCACAGAACTCTACATGAAGAGGTGGCTGAGGGAAGGCAACGGACGAGCCCTGGGTGGCAAGGACCTGAAGAAAGCCAAGGGATATGTTGCATATATTTCTCCAGGGGACCCGTTTGCTTCCCTCTGCTCTCACACCCTTTGGAGGAGGGACCAGCAGGAAGAGCTGAGCACTGGGACACCCTCCCAGCTCCAGTTCCCCTGGCTGATGGACTGGTAGCAGCAGGGTCACTCCAGAGAGCTGGCAAGCAGATGGGGCTTGGATCAGCCTTGGAGTCCAGGATGAGGAGGAGCTCCCTGTAACTGCAGCAACGGGTTGGGCTTATTCTCACAGCAAGCAAAGCACGAAGCACTGACCCTGAGTCAGGTTTCCTACTGGTCTGCAGATGGTCCAGCCCCAGGACTTGGCTCAGACCCATCTCTGGTTTGCCACAGGAACACCCTCAGCAGTGCCTGCAGGATTTGCCCGCCAGCATCACACTGGTGTTGGTGTTGGTGTGACACACCGGTGGGGCAAGGAAAGCCAGGGGAGGACTTGAAGGCAACTTCAGGGAGGGAAAGTTGTGCTCCCATCTTCCAGCCCCTCTTTTTGCCCTCTGCTTTCCTCTAGCCCAAAGCAGAAGGTGCAGGATTCCCCCCCAGGCTGTCCCCCATGCTGGGTGCTATCCAATGGGGCAGGCAGCGCAAGCACAGGCTGCACACTTGTGTTTGTGATCTTCACTTTGTTTAAAGTGAATTCAGTGCTGGTGGAAGGTACCAGATCGGGACTCTTGGTGCCTGTGGCATCGATGGAGCCGGGCAGCAGCTCCCATGCAGCTGGGGTTTGCACCCTGGAGGCAGCTCTTCAAGGCATTGAGAAACAAATGGCAATTTCAACCCAGCTTCTTGTTCTCTGCCAAATCCCAGAGGGGACCTCTCCCTCACTGCAGTTGGGCAGAAGCGAGTGGGCTGGGCTGCCTCCTATAGCTCCTTCCCCTGCCAGAAGGTTTCTAAAGCTTCCCACACCTTCCCTTCCTCTCTAAGACAGAAAAATATGATGCCATCTCATTTTGAAGCTCACTTGGTTCTCCCAGAGGCTTCCAAGCCCAGACAGAAGTCGCTGCATTGGCAGGACCCTGCTTCACCCCAGCCCTTGGGGAAAGCAGATCTATAGCCACGTGGGAGCAGAGAGGCCACCCAAAGAAAGTGCTGGAGAGGAAGAAAGACAGAGAAGAGGAGGTCCGGCTCCTGGAGGACTCTTGCACAGGGGATGCATTGACCTGACTTGTTCCCCCATCGGGAAGGGCCTCATCATGGGGCAGTGGCATCTCTGAAAACCCTCCAAGAGCAGAGTCCTGAGGACACCCCCCATACACCCCCTGTTTTCCTCCTCTTTTCCTTTCCTGGTCCCTCACCCGCAAGTGCAAAACCACCACTGCGCCCCGGCGGGTGCCAGCTCCCTCCAGGCACCCCTCTGTGGGACCCCCAGCTCACAAGTCTCATTCCCAAGGGGTTATAGTTGGTAGGGGGGAGCGCTGCAGAGTGGAGGAGTGCTGGAAGAGGAGGGGGATGGTGAGGAGAGGAGGAGGATGAGGAGGAAGAGAAGTAAAGCCTGCTTCTCCTCCCCGGGAGGGTCATACCGGCTTATCCAGCGTCTTGGGGAAAGGTGTGCCGCTGGAGGAAGAGATCTTCCTGCAGACCGTGTTGGTGTGGCTCTGGCAGCGGCAGCCGGGTCGTTTCAGGCCATCATAACCCCGCTGGCAAAGTTTGAGGCACCCCAGGGTAGGAAAGTAGCAGCAGAGGCAGGGCATGAGGAGGGAGAGGAAGCTCATGGCAGCCCAGCGGGCGCAGCAGGACCCCGGCCCGCAGGAGCAGGGGTCGTCGGCGCAGGTGTCCTCGTCGTCGGTGGAGCAGTGGTAGAAGAGACCCTTGACGCAGCAGAGGCAAGTCCCGTAGTCGAGAAGGCTCTCCGGGGAGCAGAGGCAGCGCTGGTTGCAGAGCCAGCAGGAGGGCAGGCTGCGGGCGGCCGTGCAGCGTCCGCACTTGCAGCGCCCACACTCCTCGCAGAGGAAGAGGTGCCCAGGGTGCAGGGGGGGCTTTTCCACCACCCCCTTCAGCGGAGACTCCTCTGCTTTCAGCTCGCTGGCCCGCGGCTGCGTCCGGATCAGGGAGTGCCCAGAGTGGGAAGGCGTGAGGCTGCTCAGGAGGCGCTGGTCGGAGGCTGTGGTGCTTTGGGAGACAGAGCTGGCCGTGCTGGAGTGGCTCATGTGCTGTTGCAAAGGTGGTATCTGGTGCTGTTGGCTGTGGCTGCGGTGCAGGTCCTGAAAGGTGGAAGACGCCAGGCAGTCCTGGGACCACTCTTGTTTGTGTGGAGGCTGGGACAGGGATGGGTTGGAGTGGGCTTGCTGGAAGCACACAGCCGGTCTCTCCACGTAGTTGTTGCTGGCACGGATGGAGCGGATTTGGTCGATGGACAGGACCTGCTGGAAGTCCTCCACGGGTGGGTCCATGGTCTCGTCACAGCTAAGTTCAGCCACACTGGAAGAGAGCTGCATTTCCAGGAGCGAGGAGACCCTGCAGCATCAGGGCACATCTACAAATCCTAAAGGATGGGGCAGGAAGACAGAGAAAACATTTGTGTTACATTCTGTAACAGATCCATCCACACAAAGCAGGAAGCAAAGGCCGGCTGGAGAACTCCTAATAAAGTTATTTCCAACAGTCAGACTCCAAGTATTTCTGTGCCTAAGGACACTCAGGCTGGACACAGCCAAAATCTGTCCCTTGACCCAGGCGGTCGCAGCATCTCCTCAGGCTTCTGAGCTTCTCATGTCCTTCCAGAGGATTTCCCACCTCTTGCCAGCACTTATGGACCCCATCCATCCTTCTTCTCCTTCCCAGGGGAAATGTCAGCCCTCTCTGGAGGAGGGAAACTTGAAGCTGTGACTTATCCAGAGCCAGTGACAGAACTGGGAACAGCATCTCCTCCAGAGCAGGAGATTCTTTTGGGATTTCCCAATGCACCAGGAGCAGCCTCCCAGTGCTGTAACATGGGCATAGGATTGGAGGGGAGCTGGACACTAATTCCAGGCAGTATCAGCAACAAATGGCAACTAATGAGACACATGTTGGTCCAGAGACAGGCCAGCCCCACACTTCCCACCGCAGCATCCCGCTTTCCCATGCACAACCGTACGCCGCCCAGGAGTCAATTCACCCCCTCAGGAACCCTGGGAAGGGCAGGTTTTGGTTTCTCCTTCACTCCAGCACAAGCAGAGGGGAAGCAGAGAAAGCAGAGCTGTCAGCAGGCGAGCCCCAGCCTGCTCCCTGCCCTGAGGCTGCTGTGTGTCTGCTGCTGCGCTCAGGAAACGGCACTTCCTGAGTCTGCAGGTCTGCAGCACCGGCAGGCGCCTGCTTTATCCCAGAGGGAAGGTCCGGACTCCTCGAGGGAGGTGGGGCTGGGGCAGGGAGCAACCTCGTGTCCTACAACTCCCCCCACAGCAAGTTTGACCTGATGGCATCGGGCCCATCACCAAACCTGGGCTGCCACCAGACCTCTCTGCTGGCATCTGGTGAAGCCTCAGTGGGGCTGGGTGAGGAGAGGGGCAGAAGGGCTGTCAGTGGAGCCACCTCTCTCCCCTTAGAATGGATGGAGGGAGAAGCTTGTGCTGCCCACAAAACAAGGCAAGCAGAGAACATGGAGGATGGAGCCATTCTGCATTCCAGACCAGATCCCCAGCACTTCCAGCCCAGATCTCAGGTCGGATCCCTGCTCTCCAGGCACAGCCAGTTTCCCCAGGACAAAGCCATTCTCCTCTGGCAGATCAGACAAGTGACACAGACACCTCATGGTGCCCGGGCCTGCAGGAAGACGCCGTTTCCCTGAGGAAGCTCCCCACGGCCGGGCAGTGCTGGAGTCTTTCAAGTAGGTGAGGGGCCGCAGGTAGAATCTGCTCATGCAGCAGAGAGAGGCAGAGGGAAGATTGATTTTCATTAGCCAAGCTGACCTTGAGGAACGGGGAAAAGCAAAGGCAACTTTGAGTGTTCAAGCAAGATCCCATGTCTCCCATTCCCCTCCCCGGAAAGAAAAGGCAATGGATCTGTTGAGATTTGGGATTTTCTTCTGCTTGGAGCCCACCTGCACACACACCCCCCCCCCCTTGTGATTCCAACTGAGATGCTCATCCTATCCAAGGAGAGGCAGGCAGACAGGGAATTAGTAGCTCTCCCAGGACACCCACAATTGATTTGGACACTGATTTCTTTACCACTAATACCAAGGCGAATTGGGAGGGCAGAGCTGACTTGGGCTGTGAGCACACTGACAGGATGGGAATGGGTCATGGAGGAAAAACAACCTCCTGTGAATTGCCACCTGCATCCATTGAGCTCCTCACCTGGTCTTACTAAAGCACAGGCTGGTGACCTGAAGTCTCCTGGATCCCTGAAAGGATATGATCCATCTTCATCTGCAGCTAGGACCACGCAGGTGGGAGTGGAGAGCAGCCTCCAAGGGCTCCCACATCCCTCATGACCCAGATCCCATCTTGGGTTGGAATCATGTGGAGGAAGATGCTGATTCCACCCAGGGAGGAGCTGCTTACAGCTGAACGTCCATCCTCTCTAACCTGTGCACTGGGGTTTGGCAGTACTTGGGCATTATGGCTCAGGCAGCAAAGCCCCATGAAGCTCCCGTGTTGCGTCTGAACCAAAGTGTGACCTAAAGGGCAAGACTGAGGGTCCTGAGATAAAGAGCAGCCGAAGGGCAGACCCAGCACAGCCACACCCAGCCCTCTATGCAAGACCTGGAGCTCAGGAGACATGAAGACATCCGTGAGCTGGGCTTAGGCAGGAGGAGGTGCACAGGGCACACTGTGGGGAGGAACAGAGCCTGGGGACAGCAGATACAGAGCTGGCAGTCAGGCCATGCAGTGTCTGCCAACACTGACACTTAGGATCTGGGCATGAATGGGTCCTGGGCAAGACAGGTCCTGGGAGGACCCTCAGCACTGAACCAGAGCCCAAATGCTCCTGGACCTCCAATCCGCAGGCGCAAGGTTTGGACATGGACCAAGATTTGCTGGCTCAGGGAGGCAAAAGTCCCCCTGGGACACAAGGGGACATGAACCAGAGGATCTGTGGGTCCTCCAGTCCGGTGGAATGGAGGGAAGACAGAGTGAATACTGCATCTGAGACTCCACTGCTGCCCTCAACCCTGGGGAGCCCAGTGGCCCCCACTTGCTCCCTGCTCCAACCAGCCCATATCCCAGCTCCCAGTGAGAAGGCCACCCCCGGGGCACGGCTGCACCACCCGCTGCCTCACTGCCATCTGGGGGGACAAGGGCAGCGAGTCCCCAGCCTCCTCCTCCTCACACCCTGCCTGCCAGGGTCTTGCCAGCCTGGGAAACCGGGCGAGCTTTATGGCCACTGCAGCCCCACACATATAAGTTCGTGTGATAGCGGCCAGAGCAGGGATCGTAAAAGCAAATGATTTACAGGCTGGGGTGGCTGCGAGCCGCGGACGAGCAGCACAGGGCACCCAGGTGGGAGGAAAGGAAAGGGATTTTTCCCTCCGGAGGGACCGCCAGGACCATCTCAGCGCTGCGGGGAGCAGCGGGGCGGTGGCAGGAGGGTGATGCCCCAGCCCCGGTTTGTAGCAGCCCACGCGTGGGTCGGATCCGGCAGCAGCCCCCGCGCCTAGCTCCGCCGTATGCGGGCCCCACAGCCCGCTCGAGCAGCCCCGCACAGCACAACCCCGCACAGCACAGCTCACCTCACGCAGGAGCCGGACCCGCAGCCCCCAGCCCCTCCTTTCACGGGGCCCCCGCGGTCCACGGACCCCCGTCCCCGCCGTGCCCTCACCCCACTCGCGCTCGGGACGCCCCAGCCCCGCTGTGTGCTCGACCCACGAGTGACCCCAACCCACGCTCGCTGCCAGCCCCAGCACGGACACCCCACTCGCGCCCCGTGCCCCCATCTGCACCTCACCCCCGCAGCCCCACTCGTGTCCGCTCCATCGCCCCCTGCATGCCGCCCGTGCCCAGCCCCACGCGTGTCCGCGAGGGCGGACTCACCCAGGTGCCGCTGCCGCCGCCGGGGCCGCCGCCGGTCCATGCGCCCGCGGAGCGCCGAGCGCGGCCGGGGCAGCCCCGGGGCTGCTTAGGGCTGAGGGCTCGGGGCCCCTCCGCTGCGTCGAGCTCCGCGCCCCGGGCACCGGGATCGGGGCCGGCAGAGCCCGGGCGGGCGGCCCTGGTTCGTCCCCAGCGCCGGCTGCGAACGGGGGAGCGTGGAGGTCGAGAAGGAGGGAGGGATCAGCATCTCTCCCTCGCTCCGCCGCTGCTTTCCCGGAGCTGAAGCTCTTAGCGCTTACCTAAGTGGCGTCATCCCGCTGGAATGGCACCGGCCCATTAGCAGTCCCACAGAGCCCAGGCATCCGCTCCCCAGATAATGGCTGAGCGGAGCCGGGAACAGCGCGGAGCCTGCAGGCACTATTTAAACATTTCCGTCTGCCTCGGGCTCCGCTTCCCCCCACCCCGGACCCGCCGCCCCCTGGCCCCTGGGGACACCCGTGGGGCCAGGGCTGGCTGAGGAGGCTTCGCGGGCGTTGAAGCTTGGTTCAGCCCAATGGGGTGGGCAGAGGTGTGGGGAGCAGGTTTGGGTGCCCAGGGTCAGCATCTGCTGTTGGGCGCTGTCACCTTGAGGAATCATTTGATCCGCACATGGATGGAGAATGGGGGAAGCCATCATCACCCCTCACCCTTCCCTGGCATCTCAAGAGGCATCAGTGGGAGCTCAGACGTTGCTCACCCCCAATGCAACCAGACAGCCTGACTTACATCAAAACCACCTCCTCTGATAGAAGCTGAGGTGGAAAAGGGGCTGTTCTGCACTGAGACCCACAGAACCAGCCCACATGCATCCCATTCTCCCAGAAACAAACAACCTGGACTCAAGGTCCAGACTGGACCTGGACGTTCTGTCCCAGACATCTTGCTGTGCTGCTGTGCACTCCCATCTTTCACTGCTTTCTCTCTTCTCTAAAGCAACAACTGCTGCTTGGGAGCACCAGGGATCCTTGTGACCTCTCTCAGCCCCATCCATAAATAAATGGGACCTGGTCTGACCATCCCAAAGACTCAGGTCCTCTCCTTGATGACACTGGACATTGGCATGGGCTCCACTTGAGCTCCCACCCTCACTTCTGGTAGCATTTCTAAGTTGGTCACCCATCCTTTCTGACAGCATTCACCGGGTGAGCAAAGTGACATTACCAGCTCAGGACAGGTTCAGAATCTGCCTTGAGAAGCGAAGCTGAAGCCATCAAGCCCTCACCCACCCCAGCAAGTCCTCCCAGCACAGGACCCCGCTCCTCTGGGCCCGGCCATGTGTTGTCAGTGTTGGCTGCTGATGCTGCACAGGGACTGGGTACATGAGGGCAGGGAAGGGATGAGGAGCCTGAACAAGGGTGATGAAACCAGTTCTGCTGCTTTTTGCTCCACCGGATGGGTACAAACCAGGACAATCCCACTGGGCTCAGCAGCTCACTCCCAACCGGTGCCAGCAGAAGCACTGGAGTCCTCCCCAGCAGGGACCAGCGACTCCGCTCTCCTGCACAGTGCCCAGCGGAGCCCTTCCAGGCTCATCTTTTAGGCATTTCTGGGCTGAGCGGCTCTCCATCTCCCTTGGATCCCACCAGAGATGCTCCTCCAGGAGTTTCTCCAAGAGGAACACATCCCTGAGAGCATGCCTCAGCCTCAGCTACAGCCCAGAGCCTTCACCCACATCTCTGTGCTCCTACGAGCCCCTCCTCTTCTCCCCATCGCTTTCAGCTCCGTCTTCAAAGGTGCAGAAAGGAGTCGAGTTGCCCAATTCCCAGCGGCTGCCAGCTGGCTGTGAGCACCTGACTCCCAAAACCCATGTGTGACATCCTCCCCTTATCCCAGCCCAATTCCCAGCCCAAATCCATCACTCCCACCTTGAGGTGCTGGTGATTCAGGCTTCCCTCAGCAGGCTCACAGCATCCCCGGCGCAGCCTGCGTCGTGCTCAGCCAGCGCTGCTTTATTTCTCACCCGCTGCCGAGGGAGGGCCAGAAAGGCATGAATGCAGAGATACAGAGACAAGTGGGAGGGTGGGAAGCAGAGGGAGAATAGCAGCCTCCTGGTGAGTTATTGACCGCAGCATCCCTGAGGAGGAGGGCTGGGAACCCGAATGCATTTGTAAAGCAGAAAAGTTCAGAGCTGCTCCCAAAGGAAGGGTCTGGGATGGAGCCTCTGTTTGGAGGGTTTGGGGCTGTTGGAAGAGGGATGTGGTGCCCTGTACAGCTGTAGATGTTGGAAAAGGTGTGAGGCCACATGAGATTTCCAATAACCTCTTCCTGCAGGAGCGAGCATCCAGCCCTAAACAGGGATTTAACATCCTTCCGCAGCTCTGGGACACCTCCGGGCACCCATCCTGCCTCTGCCCCTTACCAGCCACCTCTACCTGAGCCAGCTCCTCTGGACTGGCCTTTTGAACCGGTTCCACTGCTCCTCCCAGTGTGAATCCACCACTTCTTAACCCCTCAAGCACCCCTGGGGTACTGTCCATAGCAGCTCCCAGAAGTCCCACTCTCTGCCCTTACTTTAGGGGCCGTCAGCACATCTTCTGCCTGGGGCTGCTGATAGCACTGAGATACAGGCACTGAGAGGGCAGAGCACCCTGGTGTTCTCAGCTCCTGTTGCAGATCTCCCACCTGCCTGCTGCAGATCTCTGCTTTGGGGAACCTTCATCCCTGGCAATCCCCACCAATTCCTCCCTGCCCTGCTCCTTTCTTTCCTCCTGCACATCCCCAACACTGCAGAAACCATCTGGGGAGCCACCACCTTCCTTCCCCTCCTCAGCACATGTTTCTCTAGATACACACACACATTCACAAACCCAAAAGAGCTCACTCTGGAGCTTGGAGAACTTCAGTTGCTTTTTTAAGCAACCAGGAAAGCTCAGCATTGTTTTCCAGCCATCTCCAAGCTTGAGCACCCCTGATCCCATCAGTGAACCACTGCAGATGTGGAGGAGGATATTCCAGTGTGAAGCTGGAGATGTCTGCTCCTTCCGATGCTATTTCCCAACCCCAGGCACCAGGGGAGGGAGAATTCACCTTCAGTTAAAGATGATGCAGGGAGGGGAGAGAGAAAAGGGGAGGATAAAGAGAACACGTGATTCCTCTGATTCAATCAGCCAGAAGCAATGAGGTGCTGGTGCCCTCTAATTTTTAGATTCACAGATTTGAGGGCCAGAGGGGACCATGATGCTCATCTGGCCTGACAGTCTGTATTATGTAAAAGCCACTTGAAGCCAGACAGTGCCACCAGCTTTTCAGAAGCAACAGCAAGCACTGGGGAACTTATAAAGACTGTGATTCTCCCAAGGTAGAGGGATGTGTGAATCCCAGCACATCCCAGGTACAGAGAGGCCAGATACGTCCACCCCAGTGGGTTCCAGCTGAACAGGCAACAGCACTGGGGGAAAGAAAACACCATTTCCTTTCTGTACCAGGCAAATTCCTTTGCCCAGCAAAGACGGATAAGCAAGCACAGAGACAAAAAAAAGCCACCTCTTCCTTGTGTTTTCCATTAGACTTTTCCTGGAAAGGGGATTCCAGCCCCTGGGTGTCTCTTGGCTCCTTTGGTGTAAAACACCACAGTCTGCAGCTGTGCAGCCTTTCAGCAATGGGAGCTGAGCCCAGCCCTGAGCCAGATCCTGAGCTCCTCACTCAGCCTGCAGCACCGCGGAGGTGTAGTCATTGACTGCAATGTGAGTTGTTTCTCTGAAGATGGAGCCAGGCAGCATAAAACATCAATAAAGAGCTCAGGATGCATCCCTTTAATGAGCTGAGATTGTAACACGCTGACAGAGCTTGCCAGTAGCTGCCCATTCTGTCAGGAGGAGGAGATCCTGCTGGAGAAGTGTTAAGTGGGTCCTGCTGACTCATTGATGCAGATGGCTCCAGCCCCACGTGAGCCATGAGGGGAAGGGCATCCAGCACAGGGACTGAGCTGCTGCCCCGGCACGGGAGCATGATGGACGGGGCACATCAAAGCAGGTTTCACTTCATTCTCCATGTCACGTTGAGTACAGTGAGCACCAGACACTGGGCAAAGCTGAGGTGCACCCACAGGCTCCCTGTGCTCCCGTGGCAGCTCTTCTTTGGCAAAACACATTTATCCCTGCAAGATGCCCTCCCCAAATCCACATCAATGTCCCAGCAGAGGAACCAGAGCAAAAGTGTGACTCAAGCAGCAAGTGTGGCTCCCCAACACGAGGTGGAGACCTCAGCCCTGAGCTCTTGGGGAACCAAAGCAGGGAGTTAAAGCTGGATGGGGCACTGGGGGCCTGCTATTAACATGTTTCATAGAACTACAGGCTGGTTTGGGTTGAAGGGACCTTAAAGCTCCTCCAGTTCCAACCCCTGCCATGGGCAGGGACACCTTTCACTAGAGCAGCTTGCTCCAGGCCCCGTCCAACCTGGCCTTGAACAGGCAGACAGCTCTGGTGCTGGATCCATCACAGTCGTCCCAGCTGCTCGGAGTCCTTGCTTTGGAAGGCAGAGGGCACAGAGTTGAAAGCTTCTCATTCCCATTAGGAGCAGGCTGCCTTTGGTGAGCCAAAGCCTGAGGTCTGTGTGGGGTGCCATGGATGTGTATTTCCCCACGCAAACCCCACTGCAGCACCCACCATTGAACCAAGTACCAAAGGGTTTGCACTCTCTGGACCTTCAGCATTCCCAGAAAGCCCGTGGAGCACCTGTCCCTCTTGCCAGGCCTGATCCTAAGGCCACAGGACACAAGCTTTTCATCCAGCCTTTGTCTGTACAGCACCTCCAATCCCCAGCTTGATGGGGATGGGATGCTCCCCCCACTCTCTTCTGTCCCCAAACCCCCAGAACCATCTCTCTCCCTGGCTTCCATACTCCAGGCTCCCTGGGATGCTTCTCCACCACCCCGATCTTTCCTGGGAGCAGCCACCAACTGCTATTCCAGGTCTTCCTTGGGCTTCCCAGAGGTCCCAGCCTAAGCTCCACCACGTGTTCTCCTGCTCAGCTCCTCACAGACCAGCCAGTCCATGCCCCCAGCAACAAATGTACCTGACCCAAGCATCCTCCCTTGCCTGGGTACCACCTTCCCGCCTCCACTGAGCCCTCTCATGTGCACTGAGCATCACCCATTCCCTGGGGATGGAGGTGGCGGATGGGGAAGGGTCAGCTCCCTCCATGGGCACTTTGGGTTCCTGTTTCAATGTCACTTTAACTGGAGCATGTGTGCAGGGATGAAAGGCTCCGTATTAAATTGCCAATCTGATCACATGCTGCCGGGATGTGGCTGTAGCTAAGCAGCACCACCCCCACAGCCACTTTTTTGGCTGGTGACTCCTCTGCTCGGCATAAGGCAGAGCCACAAAAAATGGGAGAAACCGGGGGGGAGGAAGGGGAAGAAATGAAATAAATAAATAAAAGCCTAAGGCGAGTCCTTGTGAATGTCAGGAGCTCCTCGGTGTGACAGTGATCCTCCCCCTCCAAACTCACTCCGGGTGAGAGCCAGAGAGAGGGCTTCATTAGGATCTGGTAGCAGGCTATTTTCAGAGCTGACATCCTACCCACGGCTAAAAATAGCCGGTCCCCTCCACACAAAGCAGGGTTTCTTCTCTGTTAAACTTTAATAAACTCCAGCAAGGCTCAGATCTTGCTTTCGCCCCACACTTTGCTCCCTGACTTGCTCCATCCCCTTCCATCCTCCCCTGATTCCCCTCTTCGCCGTCCCTCATTTCCCAGACTGCAGGGGCTGCAGCAGAGATGTCACTATGGCAGGGGTGGGGGAGTAGAGGGACAGGGTCCCCTCTGAGCCAAGCACAGCATCCGAGGGTCCTAGCCTGGTTTGTGTAGGAAAGGATCTTAAAGCTCATCCAGATCCAAACCCTGCCACAGGCAGGGACACCTTCCACTAGAGCAGCTTGCTCCAAGTCCCTGTGTCCAACCTGGCCTTGGGCACTGCCAGGGATGGGGCAGCCACAGCTTCTCTGGGCACCCTGTGCCAGCGCCTCAGCACCCTCACAGGGAAGAGCTTCTGCCTAAGAGCTCATCTCAGTCTCCCCTTTGGTACCTGACCCTGCACACAGTGCCAGGGGCTTGGGGTAACCAAGCAAGAAGCAAGAGCTTGAGCCCCCTGAGCTGCTGCCAGCACAGACAGGGATCCTCAAGCACCCTCCTGGAGCCCAACCCATTCCTGGCTGCAACTTGGAGTGCCTCAAGAAGAAGGAGCAACCACCCACAGCACCCCAGGAAGGGCGAGGGGCAGAGCCAGCCCTGCTCAGGCCCAGGCATCACCCCACTAAAGGCTTTGGTACTCGATGCCCAGCTTGGGGGGGGTCACAGCACAAAGCTGTCCCATCTGCAGATGTCCCCAGCTCTTGAGAGACAACACACATTCACCTCCATCCCGTGCTCCTCCTGACTCCAGCCCATCCGAAATAACCAACCTCTGCAAAGCCCTGCCGCACTCTGTGCATGCACCCTCCAAGTCCCAGTCCCAAATCTTCCCTTTTCTGGTACCACCACAGCTGAGTCCCAGCAGAGGCTGCAGCCAGTCTGAGCTCTGCTGCTCTTAGAATGGAGCCAAGGTTCATCCATAGATTCCTTTCCCAGCTCACCCCAGCTCCCAGAGCAGCCGGGAATGGAACATCTGGGAGCATCCCCTGCACAGCATCCCTGCGGGGCACAGCCTGGCCCAGCACGGGACATGCAGGGTGATGGGGACCGGTCTCACCAGCTCAGCCCAGTGCTCACCAGCACCACGGGCTCCGTCTGCCTTCCCCTCAGCCCCACGCCGGCCCTTCGGAGGCGCTGGCCAGCAGCCAGGCAGCCATTTCCTGGTAATCTAATAGCTGCAGCAGATGAACTGGAAATGCATTTCCTGCCACCCTGCTCTAAAGTTGTTATTAATGTAAGGGGAGAAGCAGCACTGGCTCATGGGGACTGCAGCGGTGCCTCGCTCAGGCTGCAGGGTGCTGGAGGTGGGATGGGGAAACTGAGGCACAGGCAAGGGAAGTGCCTCACATGGAACAGCAGTTCCAAGGGGCTTTGCCTTGGAACCACGGGTGGCTTTGGGAAGGTGGGCTCCAGGAGATGGAGATGGAGCAGGGTGAGAGGAGCCCTGGGAGATGGACCCCGGAGTGGGGACCTGCCCTCCATATGGCACCTCATCCACCTCTTGCCTGGCGCCGTGCCCTGGGCTGACCCCTTCCCAGCTGGCAAAGGGATGGCCCTGTCAAAACCCCCCATTCAGGTGCTGCAGGGTAAGGAACAGCCTTGAGCAGGCAGGGGACAGTGACACTGCTGCAGTGCCTGGGGGGAGAAGGATGCTTCCCAGGGAGGAGCTGGGTCTGGGACACACATGTCCTCACGACTCTATCTCAGCACCAGTTCTGGTGTCCGCACACAATCCACAACCCTCAGGGGCTTTGCAAAGGACCCACAGGGCTCAGCATTTGCCTACATCCCCTTCAGCACCCCACTTATTCTCAGCCCCAACATCCCATCCAGACCACGCCACCAGCCCAGTGGGTGACATCCCTGCAGCCGGCACTGGAGCTGTCTGCACAGCCCTATTCCCACTCGGAGCCTGCTCTCTGTGCCAAGGCAGAGCTAAACTGGAGAAGCACATACAATAACCTCTTGTGGAATGTAGTATGAATATTTGATAGGGCTAATGTAATCATATCCAATCGATACAGGCAGGAATATCTCTCCCCCGCCCTGTGCTCTCCTTCTGCCCTGTCCCTTCCTCTCTCCCCCTCTCTCCCTCGTTCTCTCATTAATGCATTCTCCACTTTACATTATTTATTAACTTCCTTCCTTTTTCTTATTTAGAAAAAATAAATTAAATAACAGTGGTTACGTGGAGCTCAGCCCCTCCTGTCTCAGTTCTTCAGGCCAGGCTAAAACTCCCCTGACCTTCTCTCACCTCCTTGTCTTCCTTAGCTGAGGCAGAGGCTCTGCCCCACGGTTGCGACCCCCTGACACTCCTCACTGCCCGCAGCACATCCCACCTCCCCATTAGCGCTTGCTCTGCACGGCCACCCAGTGCATGGCACAGGAGACATGCCCAAAATGAAGCCCTCGATGTGCAGGCGATGCCTCGGAGGTGGAGGGACTCCACGCCAAGTCCCAGCTCCAGCACAGCCAGAGGGTTTCCCCAGCCAGAGCCAGAGGGGTGAGAGGGTGATGGTCAGACCCGTGGTGAGCAGATGCTCAGCTGCAGGTCTCGCAAACCCTCATCCATCCCTTGGAATGGCTTTAAGCTGCCAGAGGGGAGACTGAGATGAGCTCTTAGGCAGAAGCTCTTCCCTGGGAGGGTGCTGAGG
>WYDI02002282.1:0-14383 GCA_009867235.2 Psittacus erithacus
CAACCCGTGGGAGTTGCATTCTTTCGATTCTCCTCCCCATCCCTCCGGGACTGGGGGGGGTGGGGAGAAGGACAGGTGGTGGGGGGAAAACAAGCAGGCTACATGCTCTGTCTAATTTACGACTAAGCTTAAACCACAACAAAGGTTTTCAGAGAATGGCACAAAGACCCATGTCAGATTTTACTATGCCAAGATGAACAAAATCAGTTTTAGTGCCCCAAAGAATGAAATGCTAATATGAAGGTCATGAAACATTGCCATTTGCTTTTCAGCATTGAGCTGGGAAGGATGAAAAAGACAGCATGAAATGTGGCACAGCTTCTTTGTCCTGTTATTATCCTGAAACTGTGATAAGAGAATAGTGATAACCTAAAAGTGTAAGGTAGAAAGAACATGGTGCAAATACAGTAACTCTTAAAGTAATTAAGGTATCAGAGAACCTCATGATTAAGTTGGTTTTGTTTTAGTCATGTGATTCTAGAAAGCTTTCCAGAAAGGTTTTGGTTTTGTTTTATTTTTCCTGTTGACTAGGGAGCAAGCAACAATTATGCAAATGTTATTGAAGTTCTCTCCTTTCCATGTATGTCTTACATCACTGGTGCTTCCTTAAATGGTTTAGAAATAAATGCTGGTGTACGTTTATCTGAGTATGAAATTTGAGCTTAACTGTAAAGTCCTCAATTTAAATTTAGTGCAGAATTGAATGTTTTTAAGAATAAGGGGAATCAAACACCACGTCAGGGATTAGTGAATAAAAGTCTAAATGCTGTATGCTAGGGTAGTTGATAACAAACAATGATCCTTGTAAATCTAGTTAACTCTATTGTCTGGCTTTCTAAAAACTTTATGTAGACAAGGGACAAGGGGTAATGAGTTCAAACTTAAACAGGGGAAGTTTAGATTGAATATAATGAAGAAGTTCTTTGCTGTGAGAGTGGTGAGGCACTGGAATGGGTTGCCCAGGGAAGTTGTGAGTGCTTCATCCCTGGTGGTATTCAAGGGCAGGTTGGACAGAGCCTTGGGTGGCATGGTTTAATGTGAGGTGTCCCTGTCCATTTCAGGGGGGTTGGAACTAGATGATCTTAAGATCCTTTCCAACCCTGACTATTCTATGATTCTGTGATCTTACATCACAATCCTAATTTACTTAAGGTAATTTAGCTCAAGCTACTCTTTTGCTCAGTCACCTTATATTCATATTGCAAGAGCTGGAGTAAAGACAAAGGAAGAAACTTCCCTGTTTCTAAAAGCTGTTCTCTAACAGGCTTAGTTGCACAAGTGAGATTATAAGTAACTTTAAAAAGTGGTGTGGAATGAGCTTTTTCATGCATAAAAATTACTTACATCTTACCTATGTACCAAAGCATAGTATTACATTTGAATGGAATGATACCAACAATTGGTAAACAATATGTACCCCAGGTTTAGCTCAGACTTTTTTTTAAAGTTTTTTTAATTTGCATGGAGTCTCTCTTTTCAGGTAAGCTATAAATACCTTTAAGTGAGCAGGGAGGAAAGTAAAAATGTTTCAAAATAATGAAACCTTTAAAATATTATGACATTAACATCCAGATAAGTTCACTAACTCTAGTCAGTAAATACCGCAAAAAAAATCCCCAACTTGTTTGTACACCATACAGGAAAATGAGATTCCTACATTGAAGCTGAGCCAGAAGCAGGGTTTGAATAGCAAAGGAATGTTCTTTTCCCAGCAACACAAAGTTTCAAGTGACAGTAGGTGAGAAGGAGGATTCCTGATTTTGTTCTTTACTAATGTAATTGTTAGACTTGCTTCTTTTCAGCCCCACTGTAGTTCATTCATCTCTGCTATGTATCTTTTCCTGGTAGTCAAAGGTGATAAACACAAGATAGTGGCTATTTTCTCTTGTACTCCAAGGAGCTCAAGAGAAAACCTACCACATTAATGTACTTCTTTGTGGCTTTTCAGTGAAAATATTTAATTTTCTGATTTCACTGAGATCAGAGTAAGGAAGCCCTTCTTACTCGGTTGTTTTAACACAATATCTGCAACAATTAAAATCGAGCAATTTTTTTTTTTTTTTTTCCCTTCTGAGAGATTGACAGGAATTAAAGAATCTTGGTTTTTTACTTGTTATTAACTCCACCAAAGAAGTACCGCTGGTTTCTTTCATTTGAGGTTTATCTGCTGGTTGGAACTTTTAAACTAATATTAAATGTCAGTATTTTAAGCTGAGTAGCAGTGATCGTCTCTGCATTGTAACTGGATCGATTTCATTCATGTATTACATGTATTGTACTATTGTGTGAAATTCTGCGTTGTATATCCTAGTATCTCTTCATGAAGGAAATTTGTTATGGACTTTATTACGTAGTGCAAGAACAGATCTTTGAGGCTAAACTGCTTTCATTGCTTACAAATCTTAGAAGTGAGTGCCTGTAGAAGATATGATAATGTTACTCTGACTGGAATTCAGACATACTGTTGTGGTTTAAGCATGAACCCAGGATGCCTACCAAGCCTATATTCATTATGGCACAGCAGCAGGAAGGAAGCCTCACAACTCATACAATTTCAAAGAATTGTTTTAAAACAGCTCTGTGATTTAATGGGCCATTTGATAAGGTAAGTTTTAAACCTGCGTATTGTTATTTCAGTTTTATGTTTACTGTAGTGTCATGCAGTAGCAATTTTATTGTCCGAAGGATAAGGAAGAAATTATTTGTTTGCAAACTGCATTAATGGTCAGTTTCCGTGTAGCTTTCTGATATCATTACTACTGGTTAAGGTTACAATTGCAAGAAGATGTTAGTTCATAAATTGGAATTTTGTATTTGTTCACCTAGCAACGTGTTAGAAGTTTCATTTCCACTTATGTTGAAGCATACCATACTGCAATATTGAATACTATGCTTTAAATTTGGGCATGTTATAGATGTAGTCTACTAACTTACGCTTAATGACTTTAGGAATAGAAGATACTCATGGTTATTAATGTGTAAACATGTATAGTACCTGCATGTTTTTTTTTTCTCTTCTGTCTCACAGCTAGCACAGACTGTAATTGCAAATAAATTCTTTCAGGCTAGAGTATGATCTTTCAGTGTCTCTAAATTGTTTTGGATAGAAGACATTTCTAGAGGTTCTCTACTTACGAAACGTAATTGAGAATGCTAATGTTCATTATTCAGGATCCACTTTGGATTTCAAAGGCATAACACATGTGGAGAGATACTTGCCTTTTCCTAGAATGAGCAAAGCCTATGCTATTTCAATGGCTGAACTAGGCTTTGTGCCTTGTTAAATGGAATTCTAGTGGTTGTAACTGCAAATAACATGCAGGGAAAATACTTCAGAGAAATTTTTCCACGGTGGATGCAATTACGGTTTTTATTCAACTTGCACACAAACTGTTCTAACTGGATAGAACTAAATGTCTTCTGCCTGTAAATCAAAAGTTCATTAAACTGGTTTATTCATTCAGAACTTGATATGTAAATTATGTAGGCCTATACATGATCCCACAACAAAGTTCTGCATTGTCTTCTAACTTCTGGAAAATTTTGCAGATAAAAGTTTTTTTTTATTTCCCCTGGAACATACTGGCTTATTGGAGGATAAATGAAAAGAATGCAAATTCTATGTAATGACCATAAAGTGTATTGCTTTTGAGAGAGAATCTCCTTGAATCCATGGTTCTGCAAGGTGGCAGTAAATTGTGCTAGGATTCCAATTCAGATATTTATTGCTTGTCTGTTTTTTGAAAATGTCTTTTGAAAGTGTACTTGGATGCTTCATTTGCTTTATGAAGGAAACATCCTATTTCTAATGCAAAGTAACAATCTTACAGAAAATGTAAGCCAATTCTTTCATATTTAGTCTTGCAGAAATGAAAGCATTAACTACATTGTGTGTGAGAAGGGCAGTGAAGTAGCATTTTGTAGTTTTTTTCTCTTCTAGATTATATGAAATCAGTTCGTTCAGGCTGTAGTAAGATGCTGGGTATCCTATGTCTTGTAACATTCAGCCTGCATCATTTTTACAGAAAAAATATTTCTTAACAAAAGGTACAGGAAAATCTCATATGATTTTTTCCAGCGCAGAACAATACTGAATAGCTGTTGTCTGGTTTTCACATAGAGGACACGTGCTAGAGGATGGTGTGAGAAAGTCATTTGGCATTTTACGATACGGAGGTGTTCAGACTGTCACGCACTATAGTAAGAAGTTTTGGTAGATCTGTTGTGTAATTGCTGAACTTCCACTTTGCTTATTATTTCTTCTTGCTAAATGCAGTACTTCGTATTCCTGTTTTTACACTTGTTTTGGTGGGATAACAACCTTTCCTGCAGTATATTAAAGTCATGCTGAATTCGGAGCTTGTATTCAAACCTCTGAACGAAGTGCTTTCTTCAGATTTAAACTGAATTTAAGATGTCAGTAAAAGTCAACAGAACCCAGGATTTTGCTTTTTAGCTTGTTTTTGACTTTCCTTCTTGGGGATTTAATTTTTCTGTTATTAAATATTTTCCATATGGAACAATTCATAAATACTTGCTGAAGTCAAACTGTATCACGTGAATCATGGACTTCTTTTATTTATGATTTTTAGTTATGTAATAGGCCAGATAGCCTATCAGGAATGTGTTAAATCTGATGCTATTAATTCTTACATATCTCATTATTATCCTTGAACTGTTAATACTAATTCTGCATACTAACAATTAGATTTAGTATATGGATATACAAATAAGCATTTCAGGCCTAAAATTCCTAGGTATTCTTTAAAAAGAAATAAAAAGACCTAACTTTGACATTCAGTCCTCTTTGGACAGGTTGATGTTGAGTTTTGTACTTTCCTGTTATTTGCTATTCTGTCTTGGCCATGGGCAACTTGTGAAGAGTTCTTATAGGTGATGAAGAAGGAGGAGAAGTTAATCAGTCAAGCAGATTATCTGACAAAAAAGGGAGAGCAATATGTGTGTAGTCTTTGGGTCATTCCTCTTCTTCCTATAACTCTTGGAAAGTTCTTGAATTCCTACTCCTGTCAGAGGAGTACAGCTCAGCTTAATAATAATAGGCTCCATAAAAATGTGTAGAAGTTGAGATGCCATTGCAGAGCTTCAAAAGGACATTGCATTTTCATAGAATCATAGAATAGTTTGGGTTGGAAGGAACCTTTAAAGAGCCTTTAAAGGTTGTCTAGTCCAACACCTCTGCAATGAGCAGGAACATCTTCAGAGGCTAGAACAGATTGCTCAGAGGTTCAGCCAGCCTGACCTTGAATGTTTCCAGGGATAGGGCATCTACCCCCTCTCTGGGCAGCCTATTCCAGTGTTTCAGCAAACTCCTTGTGAAAAAATTCATCCTTATATCTAGTGTGCATCTACCCTGTTTTAGTTTAAAACCAATGCCCCTTTTCCTGTCACTGAAGGCCCTACTAAAAAGTCTGTCACCATATTTCTTATAAGCTCCATTTAGGTATTGAAAGACTGCAGTAAGGTCTCTCCAGAGCCACCTTTTCTTTAGGCTGAACAGCTCCAACTCTCTCAGCCTTTCCTCATAGGATGTGTGTTCCAGCTCTGATCACTTTTGTGATCAGAGGCCCTCTTCTGGGCCTTCTCCAACAGGTCCATGTCTTTCCTGGAGTACTGAGGACTTCAGAGCTGGATGGAGTACTCCAGGTGGAGTCTTAGAAGAGCACAGTGGCAAAATCACCTCTCTCAGCCTGGTGGCCACACTTCTTTTGATGCTGTCCAGGATATACTTTGCTTTCTGGGCTGTGAGCACGCATTATCAGCTGCTGTTTGGTTTTTCATTAACCAATACCCCTCAGGTCACTCTTCGCATGACTGTTCTCAGTCCCTTCACCCCACAGTCTGTGTTGATACCAGGCGTTTCTCTACCCATGCACAGGACTTTCCATTTGTAGAACCTCATGAATTCACATGCTGCCACTTTCTGAGCTTGTCCAGGTACCTCTGGGTGGCATCCCATACTTCAGGCATGTCAACTGCACCACTCAACTTGGTGGTGTCTGCAAATTTGCTGAGGGTGCATGCAATCTCACTGTCTAGGTCATTGATTAAGATATTAAACAGTGCTGGTCCCAGTACAGATTCCTGGGGGACACTGGGGGACACCACTTGTTACTGATTTCTGTTGGGACATGGAGCCATCGACCACCACTGACTGGATACATCCATCCAGCTAATTCTTTATCCACTAAACAGTCCATAGCTACAGCTATACATAGCTACAGTTATTGCTACAGTCAAAGGTAGTTTATTTGGTATGAAAGACTTTTATGTGTTAAAGATACCTGATAAAACAGATGTGGTAGTAAAAGGAAAATTTCTCTGTGATTGATACTTGACTGATTAATATTGCACCGTGTTTCTCTGAGTCCTGTTACTGAGTATTCGTATGTTGATGTTAACTGCTGAGAGTACAGTGCAGTGGGGAAAGGCACAAGGGGAATTTTGAAGTCTTTGTTAGTGAAGGGCAAGCCAAAATTCAACATGGCCTTCATGCTGGAGAAATGGCAAGGGCAAAACTAGCCCATGCCATTAGAAGACGCTGGATATTTCTGACAGTTAAGGTATGAGAAAAACAGTGAATGAGATCAAGTTTCAGATCTAATTGACAACAAACCATCTTTTTTTTCAGTTCAATCCATTTTATGCATAGTCAGTGTTCCATGTGATTCACAAGATGTAAAGACTTTTTATCTTCAAAAGCAGACAATGTAGAGAGCTGTGAAATCTGTAGTGTAGAATGCTTTAGGTAAAAGTAGAACGCTTTTAGCTTACTGGGTATCCTTGAGAACATGAACTTTAAGTTTGCAGGCTTTACAATAATATGTTGGGTTTTTTTTCTTGGTTTGTTTTTTTTCCAGGGAAATTAATTTTATCAGTGGCTGTAATATACCAGCCATTGTTAACATTTATTTGCATAACATTGCATATTTAAGATGCTGTCCTACAAATCCCAACAGTCTGCCAATGGAGTAGTTATTCTAGCATGCTACCAAATTTTGAAAAAAATAGTGGCTGTATACTTGTCAACTGCACAGCTCACGAGCTCAGGTGAAGCAGCTGTTAAACATTCCAAAATACTCAATTTCATGTTTCTCTAAGAGGTATAGAAATACCTATTTTCCTATTTTCATAACATTAAGCTTACTTTAAAATAACCATCCCCACTGATCTTGAGTGTTTAGTTATGCTCCTGGCTATTTAATCCCTTTAAGTAGAATAAATTAATTTAATTAAGCATCTTAAGGTGGTGAAAGGTCTAAAGTCTATACATTCTGTATCATAATTTGCCAACTTGCCATATTATTAGCATTTCGCATTAGGTCTAAAATGTCTTTGGCCTAAGTTTTTACAGTGTTTATATTAAAATCGTATGTCTGTAAAGGTTAGACACTTTGAAATAATTGTGGCTTTTAAAATCTTCTGGTTGAAATACACTGATACCTAGTAATCACAAAATCATTCTTAGGAAGACTGTATTTAAGTAGTACTTGGTAACAGTATTATCTGCCAATTAATAGCTGTATAATTTACATTATTTACCTTTTTTCTTAATAGCCCATAATCTGTCTTTTGCATTAATGCTATTTAAATATCCTTAGAAAGCTTCCTTAGAAGTAATTTATGCTTTATAGAGATAAATTCTTTATTTTTCCTTAAGGGTTGATTAATTAGATATATTAATGAAAGTATGGCTGCATTCTTTTATCTTATTCCTAGATAGTGATATAGTCTATGCTATCATAATGACTATCTTTGTATGTTACCTTGAGAAGTGAAGGTCATGCGCTGTAGGAGCTGCTGGCCTTCTGTTTTACTTCATCTGTGGAAACTCTCAAATATTTGCCATTTACATCTGTATGTGTTTTCTAATGGTGAGAGAAAGGGTGCCACTATTGATACAAAGATTGGCAAAGAATGAAGAGGGTAGACAGAGATCAGAGCAAATACATCATATTTGTACGTGGCGAATCAGAAATGCTTAGAGAATAACCAAATTTTAGAACAGAATTTTTCATTCATGTAAGCTTCTGTGTTTCAAATGCTTGTGTGTGTAATGATATTGTACAGGACAATTTTGGCTAGCCTGTGCACAACCATTGAACAAACATATTGAGTCAAACTTAATCTGAGTTTTTAGTCCTCAATATGGAAACTACTTAGAAGACATTTAATTTAGCTTTCAGATATCAGATTTTTCTTATCATAGCATAACATAACCACTGGTGAAAGGAGCATTGTAATTACATAAGACTCCATAGATAATGGGTTACTACTACTGCGGATTTCCAACTACTGAGGAAAAATAATTCTTTTCTGTTGCTTTGGATTGAGTTTATATTCAATTCTGAAAAAAATATGTTGCTAAAAATTCTAATAGAAAGCAATGGGCAGCTGGCATCATCTAGACGTGTCCGAATAGACATAGAGCAGTGACAACTCACAACTTCACACTTACAGGGTAATTGCTTAAACAGGTGATATTTCCACTTGTATAGCTTGAGGTAAACTTTCTGGAATTAACTCCAAAGTTGCAGTGAGTCTTTTGAAGTATTTCTGTAATATGAAAAGGAAAGAAGTGTGCAAGCAGAAAGGAGGATAGGGAAGGAAAAAATTATTCTAAAAAAACTTTCTTTGAATTTATAAAGCAAGACTTGTACAGACTCTTGATCATGTTTCAGTTAAAAAACATCTTACTGTCCTGCCAGCTGATAAATTCATCTTCATAAGCCTTTCATACCAGCCTATGGTTGAGACTTATTTTTACCAATCATTAATTAGTTACATTATAGTATTAATTAGTTACATTATAGTATTGAGTGATTATTTGTAATTACTTGTAGATAATCACATCTTTTCTAAACTGGACTGAGGAAATGGATTTTTCAGGCAGATTAAGGAAAATGCTAGAATGTTTAACTATAGGCTGAGACAGGAAGCAACTGAATTTTTGGAAGAGCAGCCACAGAGTATAAGTGAAACAGACTACAGGTAAAGCACACTCACTAATTTTGTTGACTTCAAATCATGCACGTATCTGGCCTACTATTAAATAAATGAAGGGAAAAAAGAAATTATTTTTTGAAATTTCTTGAATAAAATGAACTATCCGAGGTTTTCCTATCCTAAGTTCAGAAAACACTTTTTCTGTACCTGGACACAGGTTGTAGAAAATCATTGAGACTTACCTGGCATTCATACATTAACACTGCCCCTTTTGTTTGTGTTCAACACTGGACCAATAATTCACAATTTTTCTATGCTTTCTCACGTTATATAGTAACTTTGGAGTGAATTACAATTAATGCAGTAGACCTATGTGATTGTGTAATTGTAAGAGTTACAGTTTTAGAAAAAAACTTAGACTAAATAGAATGAACAGTGGGAGATGCCACTTTCTTTTTAACTGTTCAGGGTTTTTTCCTGTTATATGTATGCATTCAGGGTGTGTCTAGGTATTTTTCCCTTGCTGAAGTTTCCTTATCTTGTACAGCTGATGTTAACTGTTTGAACAATATAAATGAGCATTGTGTTGTGCGATTGGAGTTTTTTACTTTATTGTGTGTGTGTGTGTGGTAAAGATAAACTTCTAGGAAGATGAAACATACCACTGGATCATTCATGGAAGCCACCCAGGATACCAGGCAAAATGTTGATTCTCTGTCACCTTTTGAAACAACATATTTTAGGTTCTTGAAAAAGGCACAACAGAAGACCTTGACATTACACTGTTAACTGAGAACACAAATGCTACAAAATGCAGGAGCAGAGTTTCATTTTCTAATGATGGGTGATATTATGAAGTGTTTGCCAAACAGAATTATTATTTGATTAATTTGGTAAATTCTTTCTCTCTATGACACTTTCTCGGTACTGGGGACGTAATACCTGTCTGTTTCTTAACAGAAGAAAATAATAAGAAGCAGTGGGAGAAAAAGAGGAACTTTACAGCTGGACTTGTCAGAGGACCACAAGGATGGTCTCAGTCAACAGTGATGCACTGATACTCTGGGTGATTGTAATGTGAATATACAGTTTGTTCCTTAGAGAAATTTTTGGTTCTAACTCACTACACACTGATTAAAAGTAACAGGTTTTTTTCTGCTGCTGCTTTTATCTTACATTTTTTGTCACAATGATTAAGACAAAAAGTTTTTATGTGCTCTGTTAGTGAATACATCTTAATTTTTGCAAGCCTGCTATGCTGTTATAATCCTCTTCCATCTGTTCCTAAACTAATGAACTATATTTTTGCTGTTGCTACCCTCTTTGAGTAATAATTTCAAAAGGTTTGGATTTTTTTTCAACCTAATAAACCTAATTTAAGATTTTAGCAACATTACTATGAATAGAAATGCTATTATTTCAGTGCTGATGATACAGATGGCCTAAGCCTGCAAAAACTGTACCAAAAATTTTCTTTTTCTAAAACAGATCCTTATTTTTCATGCGTAATTCCTTTGATTTTAACACACATTAATGGCTGTGATTATGACTGACAGTCTGTGTATTTATGGAGTTTTAAAGGGACTTTCTAATCCCATGAACACAAATAGAAGTGTAAAGAAAATTTCCAGCCAACATCTAATATTCTCTGAAATATCTAAAATAAAGCTTAATACAATGTAAATTAGAGTTGGAAAATGTAAATTAAAGACATCTTGGAAGATAAATTTATGTAAGTATACAAAGATGAGAAAGTATCTGGATGGCTAAAACGTGTCAAGGGATATTGAGTGAGAGTAAGCCGGCATAGTGATCTAACCAATTCCATCTTTTTAGATTGAACAGCTTATTTTGAAAATGCTGAGCAGAAAAAAAATTACAGTGTGAAAGTTTATGAGAAAGTCTTATTTGTTCCAAGGCAATGAAAAAAAGTCCTGCATGACCCTGATAAAATCTGTAACCAATTGAATGTTTTTCTACTGAACAAGAATGAATTGGAATCAACTAATATTAATTATCTCTATTTCCACTGATGTCATTATTAACCTGAAAGCTCCTAGCACTTGAAAATATACTCAGTTGTTCCAAGTACCACATGCAAAATTTTTATTTTTTAGCCAAGAATTATCTGCATTTTGAGTCCTAGAATTGAGAGGGTGATTTATTTTTCAAAGAGCACTTACTCAGCCATTTAGCCTCAGAGATGGAAACAATGCAAGACTTAGTGCTGTTTCTTTTGAGCATGTAGGTGGGGTAAAATGAATGGAAAGCCCATTATGATGTAAAATTAAGAACTTAATTCTAGGAAGGTGAATTATTTCTCGCACATTTTAAAAATAGAGAATTAGGAGGAAGGACTTAGGGCTTCAATTTTGATACTCAGTCTCTGAGCCACTATTACCATGTCGCACTTACATTACACTTACAACTTGGTACAATTTGTAGCGCTACCCTCAAATGAATTAGTCTCAGCTATCTCTCAGCCTGGGCCATGATGACAGTATTATCAACTTTATTCTTGTGAATTGAGCACACAAACTTTTTGATGAAATAATGCTGTTTCCCTTGTGTACACTGAAATTGCTTAACAGTCCCATTTTGCAAGTAAGTTATACAGTTAATTTATGTTAAAGACTTTTAATTACTATACAAAACTGACTTCAATACAATATACCCAGTTAGTATCAATTATAAAGGCGCGATTTGGAGATTTCTTTGACGACAGTAAGGATGAATGATAATATTTTCTTTAGCGCTATGTCAGTCACATGTACAGTGGGATTGAGTATATCCTCAGCAAGTCTGCTGATGACACCAAGCTGTGTGGTGTGGTTGATGAGCTGGAGGAAAGGGTTGTCATCCAGTAGGACCTTGTCTGGTCCTTCTGGATGGCAGAAGAATCTTGACTGGGCCTATGCAAACCTCATGAAGTTTAACAAGGCTAAGTGCAAGGTTCTGCACCTGGGTCGATGCAATTGCAAGCACAGCTACAGGTTGGGCAGAGAGTGGATTGAGAGCAGCCCTGTGGAGATGGACTTGCTGGTGTTTGATGACAAGAAGCTCAACGTGAGAATGCAGTGCATGCTTGCAGCCCAGAAATTCATCTGTATGATGAGCTGCATTAAAAGAAGCGTGGCCAGAAGGTTCTATTCTGTCCTTGTGAGGCCCCACCTGGAGTACTGCATTCAGCTCTGAGGCCACCAACGCAAGAGAGACGTAGACCTTCTCAAGCAAGTCCAGAGGAGGGTCAAGAAAATGATCGAAGGTTCTGTGGAGACAGGCTTTCTTGGAGACAGGAAAGAGTTGGGCTTGTCTAGCCTGGAGAAGAGGAAACTGCAGGGAGACCTAGCAGCTTTACAATACCTAAAGGAAGCCTACAAGAAATCTGGAGAGGGATTTTCTACAAGGACATGTAGTGATAGGACAAGGCTTTAAACTGACAAAAAGATTTAGCTTAGATATGAGGAAGGAATTCTCTACTGTGAGGGTGGACAGACTGCCACAGGTTGCCTAGAGAAGTTGTTCCATGCCTGGCAGTGTTCAGGATCAGGTTGGATGGGGCTTGGAGCAACCTTGTTTTCTGGAAGCTGTCCCTGCCCGTGGCAGGGGGGTTGGAACTGGATGATCTTTAAGGTCCCTTCCAATCCTAACCATTCTGTTGTTCTGTGTTTTTTAGGATAACTTGGTTAGTAAAATAGACAAATAATCTTTCAGTTTGTGCAGTTGAACAATTTCTTTTTGAGCATGTAAAGGTATTTGAGTGGCCATTTTGTAAGCTTCATCTCCTTTTCTTGCTCTCAGGCATGCATCTTAGTGTTTCTGCAAATTGTAATTTACTTTTATTTAATTGTTTTGTATTTCTAATCTGGTAAAATTTATAGTTAATCTGATATTAAAATTGTGATTACCCAACTACTCTTACCATTCCTTCTGCTTAAAAAAAAAAAAAAACAAGCAAAAAACAAACCAAAACAATTAATAGCAGCAAATAATTATATTACTTGTAAATATTTTTATCTTCAGACTGTAGTTTAATTTGAACTTTGGTAATGTAGAAATATGTGTCAAGGCACTAAAACCATTCCATAGAAACTCAAATGATCCTAGTCTATGCATGTGTGCCGTGCAGGATGAATGCTTATTAGTTCGTTTGTAGTTAGTAATTTATCAGGATATAGGAAGGGTGAACTTCATGGCAGCAAAGCCAATGGTGTGGAGTTTGGTGAACTGTCAAATAGAAAATAAATTTCTGAAAAAATAAAGGATTTCTAGCTCTGCTTGTAAGTCCCACTGCAACGTGTGACCAGACAAAAAGGAAGACATTCTCTTGAGCAAGAAGATTTAGCTTTTCAGACTTCTAGCACCCAGCATGAGCTAAACCAGTTGTAGGTGGTTTCTTTTGTCTGTTTTGCAATGGGAGGGGCATGCAGTACCAGAGGACACAAAACTTTCTGTAACACTCATTTTGCTTGTCTGTTGGCAGAGAGCTATGTACACTTGCTGTTAACTCATGTAGTGTCTTGACTTCATTGCATTCAGATGCTCATAGCAAAGGTGAAATAGTCTGGAATAAATAGGACAAGACATAACAATCACTTCATATAAATTTACTTCATAATACATTTAATATTGTGCAGTGTTTTTGAGGACCGCAACATGATGTTCACATAGGCTTTATGGACTTACTTTAAAATTATTAATTTAAGATGTGTTATTCACTTACCTTTGGATCACATATGTGATGAGCTTATGTGATGAGCTTCCTTGCTTTCATTGGATTATATATGGGGTGAAACATCAAATATGTAAAACTCAAAATATTGAAAAGTACGTGAACTAATCATGAATATTCATACTGTTTTGATTAGATATGCAAATCACATGATGCTGTGTTTCCTGATTAAATGGTGCAAGGCATTCGTATGCAATAAAAATTCCAAATGTCCATGAAATGTTCATATAACAACAATTAAATTTTCCATCAGAAATTATTTATAATGAAGGTTAATTTAGCTTCACCAGTCAAATCAGGGTAGACTGGCATCACCTCCCTGAGCTCAGCAAGAAATTTTTATTAGTAAAAGCAGTTTAATTCATTGCAATGAAGACTTAGCCCTTTGGGAAAAAAATGAATATTAAAAATAAGGCTTCATTAAACAAGCAGGTGCCAAGCAGATTACAGGGTGTCTTTGTCCTTTGCAATAAAATGATCATAACAAGATCCATGGGGTTGATTGAACCATCTCTGAACACAATCTTGTTTCTGAAACCTGAAGTCTCTGAATCATAGAATCATGGAATAGTTGGAGTTGGAAAGGACCTTAAGATCATCAAGTTCCAACCCCCCTGACATGGGCAGGGACACTTCACACTAAACCATGTCACCCAAGGCTCTGTCCAACCTGGCCTTGAACACCGC